>CATIWC010000542.1:0-182946 GCA_948472305.1 Vicia faba | reverse complement strand
TTATAATATATAATAATAATAATAATAATAATAATAATAATAATAATAATAATAATAATAATAATATAATAATAATAATAATAATAATAATAATAATAATAATAATATTGTGAGTGCACTACCCACCAAAATTGTGAGAGTAACCACCACTCTATTTCGGTTGGTGTTGATAAACATACAAAATAAAAATATAAATGACCTTGTTATGATATCACACAACTATACCATTAACCAAACACACTCTATAAAAACTGCTGAAAGCAATCAAAACAACAATTATGATCTTTTGTAATATCTTTCAACAAAACTACATTGGCTAGATAAGAGTCTCAACAGAGGTAAGAAAAGATTTAACTATGTTTTCCAAACAAAAATATGTATATCTTATATTCTAGAGGAGTCTTGAGTTTCAAACAAAACACTCTATTGACTCTTGCAAATAGTATATATAAAAATAAAAATAAAAATAAAATCATGTAGTTTATCCTTGATCAAGTAGAAAATAATGTATTTAATTTTATCAATGAACACGTATAAGTTTTACCAATCTTCATTAGCTACAGGCATGCGGTAGAAACACATATGCTTTACTTACCCTCAAATCCTTTTGCATCATTACCATGTTTGTTAATTAATACTCAAGTTGGGAAGACACATTATACCCGGTCTCTTTCACCTCCCTTAATTAAGGAGTTTTTTCTCATAGTTATGCAAGAATAAGATTTGGTTATGCATATGACCTTAAATTTTGATGATAATATTATATGATATCTTAGAGAACAATTTAATACTCTAACGGTCTCTGTCTAGTGTTTACCTTTTGCTAAATAAATTTTGACTCTAAAGATAAGGCGTGTGACATCATCAGTATCTATAAATGCAAAAAATGGAAACAAAGAAATCTTGAATTCAAATAGCCGACAAACTTAGATCTTATACATAAATTAAACAGTAGAAATAAATCCTAAAACTAATTTGGTAATAGTCCCCCGATGTGGAGAACTATTACTTTCACATTCTAAGAAAAAGCTATGAACGAAAAATAAAATATATCTCTTAAAATGGACGAGAGAGGGCCCAATTTATAGCCTTGGAGACGCGCGGGAGTTGAGTGGCAGGGTGTAACGGTCATTACACTCCTGCTTTTGAGGAAAGGCTTGTGTGGCAGGGTGTAACGGTCGTTACACTCCCTTAGGCCAATGTGTAACGGTCGTTACACTCCCTTAGTGGATTGGGCCAGTGCTTCTTTTCTTTGGCTTTTTGCTTTTAGTGCACCATATTCTACCACACACCCCTCAATTGCATAATTTCTCTTGATTAGCTTGACTTTTATCGACTTTCTTAACACATGCCTTGCAAACATCAAATTCCTGAAAACATAGACAATATCAACATAATACGAATAAATAGTAATTTAATTAATTAAAATAGAGACATAATTTATGTTAATCAAGCCAAATATACTATACATTTTCGTGTTATCAAATACCCCCACACTTAAACCATTTCTGGTCCTAAAGCAATCGACCAACACGTTAAAAGAAATGATAAGAGAGCTTTGAAACAATGGCACAACACGACTCCTAATCATACATGGCTGCTAGGCTAATGTTAGTTTGATAGGTACTAAGTATTCAATACCAAGGATACCGTAACGACACAATGTACAAAGACACCCACTGTATGCAAACCAATTCGAATCATACCATTATAACTCAACCTATATCTTTCATTTTTATTTCACTCTATTCATTCAAGCGCAATCACATTAAGCTTGTTATTTGTACACACACATAGTAGGCGAAATCGGTTAGCGACTATGATCCTTTTCTTTTCTTTAGCACGGGGTTCTGGTATTTAAGTGGTGCAACCCATTTTTCCCAACTGCGGTTGCGGGTAATCGGACCGTAGCTCGCCCTACCAAGTCCAGTACCAGTGACTTCTGGACCAACCAATAATGGGTGCTTATTATTAAATCCTTACAGGCTTAACAACCGTTGGGCTAAATGACCGGGTGAGGGACACCTAACTTAGAAGGTTATTTTTCAATTAAACCATTTATTTATTAAAAACTTGACCATTCACTTATATTTATCGACTCCCTACGTAGTTTGTGTTTAAGATGGTGCTGACTGCTAATATAAACTACTTAAGAGTTACTTTGAAAACTTGAGCCTAAGGTCTTGACATAATGGATACCCAGATTGATATCACATAATGATGGGTTTAGGGTGTCATAACGGTATCGATTTTATTGAAACATTCCCAAGTCTCTCTAACAAAGCCTAGACAGCCTATAAACTTTCGGAGTATGGTGCCATGAATCAAAAAGAAAATTTTTGTTGGAGGCTAAAATTTTAAAAATACAGGGAAATTCGATAATAACAGAAAAGAGGCATACAGACTTGACAACACATGCTATGACTCGACCAAATACCGAAAACAAGTAAAATTCTAAAAACATGAAGTAAACTTAGAAAACGATCAATCAAACTAAAAAGAGATAAATGGAAAGCGATAGAGTTCCTCCCCCACACTTAAACCAAACATTATCCTCAATGTTTTGATAAAAGGTGGAAATAGGAAAGACGGAACCTGTATGAATGCTATTGATGGGCTATCACGACCAAATCCACTCTGCATCCAGAGGAAGTACCTTCTCCTATCGTACTCATCAATAGTGTTACCACCAGCAGCGACATTCGTTAGAATGCGCGTGGACACCGACTCATCTTCGAGATGATCATCTATTAATTTTCCACCTAGAGATGGCCGAGATGTGAGGAGCAATCCATATCTTTATTTTCTGCAAATTCAGACAATAAAAACAAAACATTAAATTAAAATCTCATGGGTTGCCTCCCACGCAGCGCTTTGTTTAACGTTGATAGCTCGACAGCGTAGGAGTGCAAGCACTCATGGTGGTTCTCTCGAGAATGACTCCTCGGTTGAACTTTTAGTAATCATCATTTTCCATGGCCACTTATCAAGCCATCTCACATATCCCTTACCTTTTCTTTTCTTTCTTATGTGGGGTAGTTCATTCTTTTGAACTTGTGGCGGTGGTTCTGGATCTATCCTAAGTATCATATTTTCAAGTTTGGGCTTAGTGATTTCATCCACCGCCTGAAAGGTTAACCTTACCCTCTTAATAGTAATTATATCCATAGTTTCACGGTCCTCTAATTTTCTCTTTTTATGCAAGACTTCAAACAAGGGTGCATTGGTTTGGATATTTTCCAATACCTCCACATATGTTTTAAATTGGGAGTCTACCTGAGCTTCCTTAAAACTTTTCGAGAAAGGAAACGGTGGGGTATAGGGATGAGGAAAAACAATAGGTGCTTCCTTCTCTACCTCTTTTAAAACCTCCATTTCATATGGTGTTAGAGGATTTTTATGAATCTTTACTCTTTTCTCGTTGGAACTCTCCTCAACCACATTATCACTCTCCTTAGGATTTTCAATTTGTTTTTCCCTACTGGTTGTTACAACATACATTTTCTCCTCAGGGAACGGTCCTAGAGGGTTTTGTTCAAGTTGGGAGATTTGAGTCTCTAAGACTATGTTGTGAGTCGCGAGCGACTCAACCACAGTGGTCAGTTGCCTAAGGGTTTCATTGTTTTGAAGACTTTGTTTGCTAAACTCTTCATTCTGGTCAGTTTGTGTCTCTATAAAGTGCTCCATCATAGATTCTAACCTAGAGTGAATTAGCGTCGCATCGGAATCCTCCATCGATGTTTCGATGTTGAAATCATGTGATTCTTCTGATTCTTCAAAATGAGTTAGAGTCGTATTTTTTGTTTCCACAAAGCTCTCTATCATCATAGATATTTCAGTAAAATTTTCTATTAATATTTCGAGGTCTGATTTACAGGATTCTTGCGTCTCCTCAAAATATTGGGTGTAGTGATTGTAGGGGAAATTTGGTTGAGGATAAGTTTGGTTGGAATTATAATATTCTTGTGATTCCTCAAAATGATGGGATTGGTAGTTGGAAAGGTAATTCGGGTGAGAATGAGTTTGTGACGCATTGAAATTATCCAATAGTATTTAGAGGTCGGATTTATGGGATTCTTGTGATTCCTCGAAATACTCGGAGTGGGAGTTGTAGAAAAAATTTGGGTGATACATAATAATTGGGACAATAGTGCCTTAGTCCATACGGTGCAACAACGGAATAACAATATTAACTGTTGGTCCCCGCAACAGCGCCAAAAACTTGATGCATCCGCAAGTGCACGGAAATGTCGAAGTGATATAAAAGATTGTCGAACCACTGAGACCAATGTCAACCTACCGTAATCTATCGTCACTTTGTAAATCTAAGGCTAATGAATAATTGATTAAGGGGAATAAAGGTACTAATTGCTAAAGGTTTGAAAATAATACTGAAACGAGGCCGAGATATGATTTCTGCCTTCATGAAGGACTTATAGAAAACGGGTACTAATAACGACTATAACTTAGCTCCGTAGAATATACTAACTTAAAGACTCGGTCTCACGCTCCCGCGTTATTAACTAAATCCATACTTCCCAGTCCTAAGATTTTTCTCTCGCTCGCCCGGTAACTAAGAAATATATTTTGAAAGCAAATAATATCCCAAACGCATCTAAAGCGCTCTCGTTGTATTTATATTTGTTTCCTAATTTCCACTATCTGGTTCGATCCCCACGCTCTTGCAGTGACGGCTCTAACCTTAATTGATTTCTCACTTTCGTGACAAAATCGTGTTAAATAATCTTTCACTCTCATGACAAAGTTATTTAAATTAGACTTGGAACTTAAAACCAAAACAAAATTCTAATCATAAATTTGCACCTATTATTTTCTACCGAGTCTGTTGGAAACAACAGTCCTCATACACCAAACTCAAGACTATTTAGCCAGACATGTTACTAATTAAAAACGCATGAATAATTATAGTTACGATGAAAAAAGACATAACAATTAAATTGACAAACAAAATAGTAATAATAAATAATGCGATAAAAAAAGAATAGCAATTATAATAATAATAAAGCGGTAACATGAAGAACCTGTAAATGAAGAAAATGGAAACATAGAAATCTTGAATTCAAATAGCCTACAAACTTAGATCGGATACATAAATTAAACGGTAGAAATAAATTCTAAAACTAATTTGATAATAGTCCCCCGGTGTGGAGGACTATTACTTTCACATTCTAAGAAAAAGCTATGAACGAAATATAAAATATATCTCTTGAAATGGACGAGGGAGGGCCCTATTTATAGCCTTGGATACGCGTTGGATTTGAGATATTTTCTCCTATGGAATTTCCTCCGTAGCGACCGCTACGGACTGAAGAACTCACAGGGTAACGGTCGTTACACTCCTGAACTTGGGGTAGGGCTTGCGTGGCAGGTTGTAACGGACGTTACACTCCTACTTTTGAGGAAAGGCTTGCATGTAAGGGTTTAACGATCGTTACACTCCTTTAGGCCAATGTGTAACGATCGTTACACTCCCTTAGGCCAATGTGTAACAGTCGTTACAGTCCCTTAGGCCAATGTGTAACGGTCGTTACACTCCCTTAATGGATTGGGCCAGTGCTTCTTTTCTTGGGCTTTTTGCTTTTAGTGCACCCTATTCTACCACACACCCCTCAATTGAATAATTGCTCTTGATTATCTTGACTTTTCTCGACTTTCTTCGCACCTGCCTTGTAAACATCAAATTCCTGAAAACATAGAAAATACCAGCATAATACGAATAAAGAGTAATTTAATTAATTAAAATAGAGACATAATTTATGTTAATCAAACCAAATATACTATAAATTTTCGTGTTATCACCCTCCTCAAATCCCTGTTCAATTACACTGAGAAATTGGAGCAACTCTAAACACAAGTAAAGAACACAAACCAGAAGACACACTTCCAAAACACACAAAACTCAATGCTTAAAAGCTTATGGGAATTGACACACAGATTTTCAATGCTTAAAAGTTTATGAACATCTGACAGAGAACATACAACCCATTAATAAGGATTCTAAAACCCTAACACAAATACATTTATAAATTCTACCTAATACTAGGTATACACCAGTTTATTTATAACTTTATTCTGGACTGGGTTGGGCTTCAAAACCGCAGCAGTGAGACTACACAAAATCTGCAAAATATTCTCCAAGAAAATAGGTCTTCAATCATTAGTTTCCTAAAAAGTCTCCATATTTAGAAACTAATCAAATCTTCGAAAACCAAACACCAAATATTCTATTTTGTCAATCTTGGACACCACATAAGCTAACTGAATATTCAGTAGCTAAAAAACTAGTTAAACCACAATTGTCAACTGCTGCATCATGATGTCCTAAATCCTTGTTGGGGAATCTTACCAGATATGTTGAAAACTGAAAGTTGGAACATCTTGTTCAACATGTTGCTGCCAAATTAGTTTTACCAAAATGTATGCCAATCATAATTTCAGAGAAATAACAATCTCCCCCTTTAACATATTTTGGATAAAACAGTTACACAACACTTTCACAATAAAGTATGCTTGAAAATAAATCAAACGTACACATCAGAGATACAACAATGAAAAAAACATATGCAAGGTTAGCAGCACAGAAATAAGAAGTACACACATTAGATAGTTAGTAGATCTACTAACACAACTGCAAAAAAAATAAAGAACCTAAGTTCTCAACACCATGATATCAAGACATCATGTCTGGCATCTCTTAAGAACAGCAGGAACTCCCCCTTAACACCAGCTATGACAAAACAAAGAATCATAGAATTCTCCCCCTTAGTAGTAGCACCAGCTAGTGCAAGCTCCAGCACCCTTAATAGCATACTACTCCCCCTTTTTAGCCATAATATGACAAAGATAAGTAGAAAATATAAGAAAAAATTTAAGCACCTAAAGGTAAAGTAGCAGGGTGTAGAAACTTAAAAATATATTGGGCTTTTACCCCTTACAAAATCCTAAACCAAATTAAGAAAAAAGTTGCAAAAAAAACCAAAAAAAAAATGGTAGCATTCATGCCCCAGCAGTATCAGTCTCATCAGCCTCCTCAGAACCAAATCCCTCACTCTCTTCATCAATTCTCCTACTTGCAGTTTCATCATCATCAGATGTGTTCTCATCAGACACATAATTATCAACCATCTTGTTGCCTGTAGATTCACGATGAGCAACCTCTGCTTCCTTTTCCGGTTCCTCTATCAAGATTTTAATCACTTCTTCAAGTTTAGTTTTTCTAGAAGTGTTAGTTCTTATAGATTCATCCAACTCTCTTTATATCTACTTCAATTGAGAGATTATTTTTCCTCTCGAGGATTTAGAAACACATGCCCCCAAAGATGGTATGACATTGTCTTGAGCATGTGTTCCACCGAAAAATTTCTGATGCAGAGTCAAGAGAGTTTTTATTTTCTTCATACTGTCTATATTCAGAAGAATGTCATGATGTTGTTCTAGGCTATGCCACATATGAGAGAGGGAAAACAAATTGGCATCTTCATAGAAGTTGAAGCTCCTTGCTTTAATATTTATTCAAATATGTAGGCTCCAAAATCCAAAGCCACCTTTATCCATACTGCATAGATGAACCTACCAAGTCCAATGGAAATGGTAGAGGTATTATGTGTAGGTATCCAATTTACAGTAGCAATCCTATGCAGGATATCATACTTAACACTGAGTTTTCCTGATGATAGCTTCCCATTGTTAGGCCAGTGTTTCACATGACCACTAGTTATTTCCTTGGAAATGTCTTCTTTTGATTCTTCTAACTCAGTTTAAGGATTTCCATTCCTGCCTAGATATTTGTTGATAACTTTAGGAGACAGCATCACGGTTTCTCTCCTAACTATCACCTTCCTATAGTATTTACTATCCTCGACATCACATCTTTCAAGAATACTAGCATCGAATTTCTTGACGAACTTCTCATAGAAATGACCAAACTCAGTGGCAGTCTTTATCAAACTAGTTGTTTTTATTAACTTTACTATATCAACACATTTCCATGCCTATCCTTCTTTGCTTCACATGGTTCCACTTCGATGCGTTCTCCTTATGATGGAAGTATACTTTGGTATATGCTTTGTGAAAAATCTTACTTCTTTTATTTGTAGCAAACATGTTGTGAGGAGTGATGTCCTTGACATCTTCTTTGACACCATACTCAAAATCACTAAGAGAGACAACCTTTCTCTTCTTGGTCAACACCTTACGCTTACTCCACTGCTTTGGAGGGCTTATATGAGCTTTTCTCCTGAGACATTTTGAAGGATTCCCCCTTAACTCACTAGCCTAGAGAAGGATTCTCAACCAACATAGCCTTTTCTTTTATTTTCTGAAGCCTACTTGCTTTTCCATTAGATAGCTCTTTGGCAATAGGATCATCATCAGAAGGCAAGCTACCAGCATTTGCAACTACGTCAGCCTTCTTCTTGCTTCTCCTTTCACTAGCAATTTGTTCTGACACACCATCGTCAAGATTTTCATTAGGAGTCTTGTCATTCCTAGTTTCTTTAGATGTTTGAACATTTGATAAGATACATGCCTCCTTCAATATCTTGCATAAAACCATAAATGTTTCTTATCACTATTATCTTCAGTAATACTCTCATCAATAATAACAGGCCCAAGAGAGTTTATCTTTCCAAATTATTTCTCTAGGTTAATATTTCCCCTATTTTTACCAATCATAGACTTACCTGAAGTCCTGACTTCTATTGAGGAAAAAAGTCTTGTTTCTCTTCAGTGGAGGTTGGGATAATGGATAAAGAAGCAATATCTAAAACTAGGTTAGACGGGTTGATCAATTGACTTTTATCATTACCCTTAGAATTTTCTTGACATGATCCATGATCACCAAAAGAAGCAAGCTTGAATTCAGATGAAGGATGTTTAGATATCTTCAATTTTTGTTGAGACAGATTCGAAAATATGACACAAGAGTACAACCACAAATCTATAGGGGATGTAACCGATTTTGAGAGAGTCGTAGGTTTGGTACAAATAACGATACTAAATGATTTATCCTTGGAAGAATGAGCTTGGGTAGACATTGAAGTCATAAAATTTGAAAATATGTTTGGCCCACATAAATAGTTGTAATTTCCCATGCTCATACACGTTTAATTTTTAATGTTTGCACATTCAAAAATTAAGTCTTTCTTTTTGGGATGATTCCTCATACCATGTGTTTTACCCCAAAAAATTTCCTCCCATATTTCTCAAAACATTTCAAGAAAGATTCCCAAGTTACTCAAGGTATTCCAAGGGTTGGCAAGACAAGCTCTGTCCTAAGGCAGTCAACCTCAAATTAGGGTTTCATGTTGCATCAAGATACTCGAGTCCAAGTGATCCCAAATGCTTACCAATGTCCTAATATGTTCTCAAGATCATCCATGTCAAGTTTTAAGCCTTGCGGAGGAAGTTTGCTCAGTCAATTGCTCAAAGGCTTGAAAATCGACTATGTTAGGGCAAAAGTCAAATGTGGCTCACATACAGTCAAACTTCAAGATTTTTAGCCAACATTCTCATTTTTAAGAATATTTCATCATTTTATCAATGGTTGATCATGATTCATCAAGGATTGCTCATAATTCATCAAGACTCAAAAGTTGCTAAATTAGGGTTTTGCAGGAAAAGTCAACTCAATTTTGACCAAGAATAACTTTCTCATAATTTATGATAAATGGACCATCCAAAGCTCATTTTGAATAGGATGCAATTCTCTACAATCCATCTTCAGCTCCCAAGTTCAAAATATGCACTCACAAGAAGTTATGAATTTGGACATTATAGGTCATTTTGAAAAGTTAATAAAAACTCCTTTGTTTTCAAAGCTTCATACATGAGCATGGGATATCAAAATGCGATGTGACCAAAAGTGTTTATTAGAGGATATCTCAAGCTTTCTAAAAAGTCCAAGAACACCTCTAAAGAGTCAAAATTGAGAAAGTTATGCATTGGTGAAGTTGACCCTTTTTGCAAAATTGCCAAAAGTCAACTATGCCTGAAACTTCAAATTTTGTCAAATGGGCCCAATCGTTTTCACTATTTTTGAGTTGGCAACATAGTCCACAATCTCTAGCCCTTGCCACTTGTCATTATCATGTTTTTATTATTTGTTTTGATTTTTATTTGATTTAAATCAATTTTAATCAAAATAAATCATATAAAATCAAAAATATTGAAAACATAAGATTTTATGCTTGTTTCAGGTTTTAATTACAGCTAGCATCAAATCAAACTCGTGCAAGGAATTAGGGTGGATAAAAAGATTGATTTTACGCCAATTTTGGAATGATATTCAAGAGAATCAAATCACAATCAAACTCATTGATGGAGGAAGATTGAGTGCAGCCTATCAACCCTAATCCATTCCTTGATACATATAGAACGAAGGCAGACCAAAAACTAGGTCAGAAGGACGCGCGATAAGGAGAACCAAACATGAAAAATTACAACAAAAGTGCTGGATCGAATTCAGTGTTCCAGGCATCCTCAAGGTATCATAGCTATCTCAATCACTTCCTATGATTCCCAGCAAGCGAAAGCAATCGAGATCAAGCATTTCCAGGCCCTATATCGCGCTGTAGGTCAGTCACAATATCTAGCTTTTCTTGATATCGAATTCCATAATTTAGGCATTGATAGCATGAACTAATGGTATATTCTTGATCCTTAAGACATATGAAAGCTTTATGTATTATTTGATTGCATTTTCATGGCCTTTACTGGATTTCACCATAGCTAGGGTTTTAGGGTTCAATTTAGGATCTTCGTTTGCAGGAAAATTTGGGCCATGAAAGGGCCACCTTTGTGTTCAGTAAGGCCAGACAAAGCCATCCATGGCCTTCATTTTTATTTATAACGCTTGTGTTGAGTTTTGTAATTTGCAGGACATATAGCAACGAACATATGTCCGTAGGTAAAAGCTTTCCACTTTTACAAACGGAGCAAGGTCAGGGATGACCTGCGTGTCACTGTTCCATTGGCCCATTCAAACTCTGGCGCACGCTTTTTTGACATCCTCCATTAATTCTTGTTTTTATATATTATTATTATTATTCATTATATGTACAAACAAATACAGGTGGTGCAGTGGTGAGTGTAGCATTGGTAATTGCTTCAGGACCTGGGTTCGAATCCCAGGTCCCCCACTTTTCTCATAATATTTTTCTTCAGGCAATCACATGCGTATGCAAAGCCAAGATCCACCATACATCCTCGTAATCCAGGTTGCCAAGTGGCTTGAGATCCAAATCTGATGGCCAGCAATGGAGGAGCACCATGGAGCCTAGTCAACATAGAAGCAAGTGATCTGGAAGGTCAAATGGACCTCACTCTTTTGGGCCCAGAAAATGCTTCTCACACCCCCAAAACTACTAAACTCAGGCCCAAATTTCTTTCTCTATGTTTTTTTATTTTATTCCATTTAATTTATTTATTTTATTTACTAACCAATTAAAATTATTTTCTTTTTTATCAAAAAATCACAAAAAATATTACTTTTCATAAATTAGGTCTAGATTTTAATTTTATTAAAATTAATTAATTTAATTAGGTATGTTAATTTAGATAACTTTAATTTCTTTTTTTGTACATAATTAAAAATAATTAGAATAATTAGGTTTTTATTCCGAATTTAATTTTTCTTTCTTTTCTTAAAAATAACAAAAAACCAAAAATAGGCTATGTAATTATATTTATTAATTAATTTAATCACTAATTAATTTGTACATTTATTTTTAAAACCTAATCTTTTTCTTAAACAATATTAAAAACAACAAAAACATTTTTTCTTTTAATTAGGATAGAAGGGTCAAAACCGTAGTTCGCATTCGTTCTAATTTTCATCGCGCGTTTTATCTTATTATTTTTACCATATTATTGTAACTGTTCACAAGGTTGTAATAGTTTAAATTAGGACTTTATTTTCATTTACCGCTTTACTTTTCAATGGTTTATTTTTGGCTATGTAAATTCCCGAAGCCTTGTAATAGCATAGTTTAATTTCCGCACTTTAAATTCCGCAAAATATTAAACTGTTAGATGTATGACATTAGGATGCATGACAAAAATGTATGACTAATTTTAAAACAGTTAGATAACCCTAAACATGTGCAAATATAAATAATCTGAAACTGAATCACTCGCACATAC
Organism: Vicia faba; assembly: GCA_948472305.1. Lineage (NCBI taxonomy): Eukaryota > Viridiplantae > Streptophyta > Magnoliopsida > Fabales > Fabaceae > Vicia > Vicia faba. The sequence goes on along the minus strand of CATIWC010000542.1, from coordinate 170,784 downwards.
GCACTCCTAGGGTACACTATCACTTGGTTGCCTTCGGTAAACAGTCGTTGAGTATAGGATGCTTTAGTGGTCGTTCTTTTGTCTAAAGATCATAGTTGCCTCTGAAAGGTTGCCTCGGATATTGTTGCCTCGAATAATTGATCTAAGACATTAGGGTTATTACTAAGACGTCCTAACATTGCTTTAGTGACCGTACGTCCCTTTTCGAATTGACCCTTAAACTCCAACGACGGTGCTACCTACTCACTAATAGTGGGATAACATTGTCTAAAGGAAACAAGCATAGAACGATTCTTTTTTCGAGTAGGTAAATTAGCTCTTAAGTACTTGCTAAAACAAAACAAACTCTTTTTCACACTTACACTCCTTTACAAACAAAGTTTTCAAAAACACTTCATTACACTCTTGAAGACAAAAGCAAGAGTTAAATCGAAGTCAAAACAAAAGCTTTTCAAATCACACAAACACAAAGAATTTTTTTTTGAAAATGATCAGCAAGTACCTAAGAGCCCGTAGATAACTATGGATAGAAAGGGTGCTAATACCTTCCATTTCTATAATCTACCCCCCGTACTCAGAAATATCTCGAAAAAGGAATTTTTCTGTGCTTTTTTCCTTTCTTGTTGGATAAAACAAAAGACGGTGGCGACTCTTGCTTACTGCGACATTTTGCGAAAACAAACGCAAAACGCAAACCAGTAATTCCTTAAAAAAGGGAAACACATCCCGGTTCTGGCCACCGTATCACAGAACTGGCGACTCTGCTGGGGACTTAATAAGTGTGGTATACCTTAGGATTAGTTCATCATATTGTTTTCAATTGTTTGATTTGTTTGATTTATCTTTGTGGGATTTGTATCGTAGTTACTATAGATCCTAACCCGGATCCGGGGATACCTTTTAGGTAAGTAGAAATAGATTGTGAGGGAATTGTACGGTGTAGACCGATACGGTTGATGTAGTAGCTACGTTGGTGTCGCACATTAGTTGGTGCCGATATCCCTTGTGGAGGAACAAGGAGAGTATGGGGCTGCTAATGGGTCATTAAGCATCAACTGACCTTAGAACCTATAATTGACCAACTTGGCCATAGAAAGTAGCAGTATGCTACACTCATTGAGACCATACTCTCGCGATGGTTTCGGCTGCAAGAAAAGATTGCTAAACTGGAACTATGATCGATCGAGGATGGTCAGTGATATTGAGAACCTCTAGAACCCAGTTACTATTACTAGGACAGGTTGAACCAACTAAACTGCAAGAGGGTAGTACCTAAACTCCATGCCAGCCTGAAATTTAAGGGCTATTATGTGACTTGTTTGCCCTTACCATGTTTGCTATCTGTGATACCTGTGGTGTGTTTCTATCATGACATCATGCATCATGACATCGCATGCATATTTCATTAGACTAACCATTTCAAAGATCGAGGGGATTCATCTTTATTCTGTTTTGCAGATCATGGCTTCTATACGCTGAAATACCATTCGAATCAGCTTCGTACAGATACCTGGTCAGCTTAGAGAGTTGGTTTCAAGGGTTCCTGATACTTCTTCCTTTGTTAGAAGACATGGTCATCTCCTTAGCCTGGTCACTTCCAAGTTGGATTAGAAAATGATGAGCGTCTTGTTCCAGTTCTTTGACCCATTGCATCACTGTTTCACCTTCCCGGACTATCAGTTGGTCCCTACTTTGGAGGAGTTTTCTGATTTACTTGGCATATCTATTTTAGAGCAGACACCCTTTACAGGTTTGGAGATAGCTCCTAGGCCAGAGGATATTGTTTCAGCCCTACATCTAACAATGGCTGATGTAGTATCTAACTGGGAGATTCATAGTGGGTTAAAGGCTTCTTGGCTAAGTTCTTGATTGATCAAGCTCAATAGTTTTGGGATAGTTTGGACTTTCAAGCATTTGAAGACATCCTGGATCTCCTCATCTATGGCCTGGTTTTGTTCCCAAATTCAGATTCTTTTGTCGATGTGAACACAGTCAAGATCTTCATGTCCCGTAACCCAGTGCCTACTCTCTTAGGTGATATTATACATGCTCTTTATACCCGTACTGTTCGGAGAAGGGGAACTCTCATGTGTTGTACACTGTTGCTGGCGAGGTGGTTTATTTCTCACCTCCCCAAATCTATATTGAAGAATGAGGAAGGTATGGGTTGGGCTTACAAAATCATGTCCCTTGCTCACACGGACATCCTTTGGAGTACTAAAGATATGGAAAAAGTATTTGTCATTGATCGGTGTGGGGAATACCCCAATGTTCCATTGCTTGGAATTAGAGGAGGGATCACCTATAATCCTTGTTTGGCCTTACGACAGTTTGGACGAGCTCGAAGGGACGATCCTCATGAGTTGTTGCTTCCAGACATTGTCTTTGACTTCCAGGGGGATGTTAAGCGACATCGCCGCAGATTTATACGAGCCTGGGACACGGTGAACAGGTCTGATCCACATGAGCTAGGAATGAAGACTTCTCTCCTGATGCAACCATATCTCCAGTGGGTTCGAGCCCGTGCTCAAAAAGCTAGGAATGCCATCTGAAGTTGTTTTACCAGTGATTGTGGAGCATATTGATGAAGAAGGGGTTCCTTATACGATCCTCCATCCTCATATGCCTACTGATCTGGGGGCATTGAAGAGGTCTTGGATCCATTTAAGGGAAGAAAGGGATACCTACAGAGAGAAGTATCATGAGCAGGAACAGAAGATCCTGAAGCTTACAAGGCAGCTAGAGACTGAGAGGACAATCAACGATTATGTCAGCACGAAAGGAAAACGACCATGGGAATTCTGATGTCTTTTATTGTTTCTAGTTTAGATTTTCTTTTCAGTATTTCTTTTGTAACGCCTTAAAGGCATTTGTTAAGCATTGTTTCAAGTTTTAATCTAATAAAGTGTGTTTTATTTTGGTTTACAAATTTGAATCTCCCTAAGTCTTTTGAAATCATTTCATACGCATTCCATTCCCATGCAACTCATTACAGGTACCCTTACAGGTTACTCATCTCCTTCGCTGTTTATTTCAGCACAACATGTCTTTTGAAACACCTACTGATAAAGCTATTAAGGCTCTTCAAGCTCAGAATGCTCAGTTCCAGGAAATGTTCTTGAACTTGGCCAAGAGTCAACAAGATTTGAAGACTCTCATCTTGAAGGATAAGAAGAAGAAGAAGAAGAAGAAGAAGGTGGTCCTCCTGAATACGGGTCACAGATTTGGGAATAGGTTGAGACAGGAAGTTGATTTATCTCATTCACCTGGAGGAGGAGAGAGTCAAGAAGAAAGGAAGGGTCCTAGCCCTGTGGTTTCTGACAATGACACTGACTTTGACGAAGACCAGTATCCTCCGGCTGAGGATAGGTATAAGCAAATTGAAGACCGATTAAGCGCAATGGAGATCCAGAAAGTCCCTGGTCTGGACTTCGGATATTTGGGTTTGGCATCTGGGGTGGTAATCCCACACAAGTTCAAAGTGCCTATCTTTGCTAAGTACGGTGGGGTGTCCTGTCCGAAGTTACACCTCCGCTCGTATGTTAGAAAGATTCAACCATATACTGCTGATAGGAACCTGTGGGTTCATTTCTTTCAAGATAGTCTGTCAAGGACTCAACTTGAATGCTTCTATCAACTAGAAGGAGCTAATTTCCGCAATTGGGAGGACCTTGCTTCTGCTTTTTACAAGCAATACCAGTATAATGCCGACCTTGCTCCCACACGTACTCAACTTCAGGGTATGTCTATGGGTTCACTGAATTGATTATGATTGGGGAGAGAGTGGAGGTCGGTATCAAGAGCGGCAAGATACAGAAGGGTGCTTCGTCAAGTACAGAGAAGAATCCTTTCAAGAAGGAGTCTAGTGCAGTTTACAGCTCGAGAAGCCAAAACCGAGCTGAGCGCCGCCAAGCAGTGAATGCGGTGGTAATATCAAGACCAATTGTTGCCCCTCAACGCAACAATCAGCAAAGAGTAGAGAGACCGCAAAGGCAGTATACTCGGCTCAGTATGACTCTATCTCAAATTCTACCACAATTTTTGAAAACTAACTTGGTGACTCTGAAGGAGGCTCCAAAGAATCCCAGTACTACATCACCGCTGTACAATCCGAACGCCCGTTGTGCTTTTCACTCCGATAGCCCAGGGCATGATACCAATAACTGCTGGGCTTTGAAGAATAAAGTGCAGGATCTGATTGATGCTAAGGAGATTGAGTTTGAAGTGCAGAAAAAGCCTAATTTCATGACTGCTCCTATGCCCAAGCATGGAGTGAATTTTTTGGACGATGATTCATTTGTAACTTCTATGGAAGACGTTTATACTCCATTGATGACAGTGAAGAAGAACTTATTGTTGATCATTTTATTTCCGGGATATGGAGAAGGTTGCCACATGTGTTCCATCCTGCCTACTGGTTGCCATCTATTGAAGTCAGGTGTGCAACGCCTGATAGATAACAAAGAAATCTTGTTTGAGAAAAATTTGGTTCCGTTGATTCCTGTTGAAGATGTTTCAATAATCACCATTTCCGCCAATCCTTCCAAGGCTTCCTCGAGAAAGCCTGTTAGGATTACATCTGTTCCGAGAGTTTCTCCATTGATCATTACTATTCCTGGACCTATCCCTTACACTTCGGATAAGGCTGTCTTGTGGCATTATGGGGCCGATGTATATTATCATGGGATCAAACAAGACTTGAAGGTTGGAGAGGCTGATACCGATGTCAGCAACATTGTCGGGTCTAGCAAGGTCACCCGAAGCAGAAGACTTTTCTCTCCTGAGATCTCCCCACCAACTGTTCGGAAACCTGTTGCTATCCCACCTACCAGTACATCTGCTACTGCCCCTGTTCATGTTCCAATCATTACCCCTGTCACCGAGTCATCTGACGCTCGGGGCAAAGAGATCACCGGTGAGCCTGCCCGGACGGAGGCACCAAAGAAAATTATTGTTGAAACCTCTATGCAGGAGATAGAGGAAATTTTGAAGATCATCAAAAAGAGCGACTACAACATAGTCGAGCAGCTGGGGAAAACCCCGTCGAAGATATCTATGTTGTCTTTATTGTTGTGCTCAGAAGCCCACGCGAAGGCTTTAATTGCTTTCCTAAAAACTGCACATGTGCCGCAGGAGACATCTGTTGATCAATTCAAAGACTGTGTGGCTAGTTTGACCGCTGACAACGGGTTAGGTTTCTCGGACGTAGACCTGACTGCCAAAGGAAATAATCACAATGACGCTCTGCATGTTTCAATCGAGTGCAGGGGCACTACTTTGGCCCACGTGCTGGTGGATACTGGGTCCTCGTTAAATGTTTTACCCAAGAAAGCTTTAGACCGCTTGGACTGTGAAGGGTTGGTTCTGAAGCCAAGTAATATTGTGGTTAGGGACTTTGATGGGTCCAAAAGGATGGTACACGGGGAGGTGGATGTCCCTATTAAAGTTGGTTCCCAGAATTTTGCGTCTATGTTCTATGTGATGGACATTTGACCATCTTATTCTTGTTTGTTGGGTCGCCCTTGGATTCATAAGGCTGGGGCAGTAACTTCTACGCTCCATCAGATGTTAAAGTATCCAGTGAAGGGGAAAATTGTTATAGTACGAGGAGAAGAGGAGTACATGGTAAGCCACCTTAACTCTTTTCGTAATGTGGAGATGGATGGGGAGTTCATTAAAACCCCGTACAAGAAGTCCCCCAGACTCTGGCGTCGACTGAAACTGTTGCTGAAGATCCTCCAATGAAGATGGCTTCCCTCAAGGATGCCCGGGCTGTTATCGAAAAAGGTAGGTGTGCGAATTGGGGCCAACTCCCTGACTTTGCACACAAGACTGACAAGTTTGGTTTGGGTTTTACTACAGAAGCTCAAAGGGCTGGTCGGCGTGCGCAGATTGGAAGACCTCCCCTGCATATCACTAATCCGGGAGTGAATGTGATTGAATATGATGATGAAGAGTCAGATTTTGACAGCTAGATTTACCCGACTACCAACGGCAGATTAAGAAATTGGATGGCAAAGGACTTCGTGCCCATTTCTTTTATTACACAGTAATAAGACTTTTGTTTTGAGTTTTGTAACAGACAGTTTAAAACATTACGTCCCGGTGCCTTACCCGAGGCACCGTGGCTTTGTTTGAGGGCTTATTATGTGTCATTTCCATATATCATCAATAAAAGTATTGGATGTTTTCTTGCATTACGAATTTTGCGCTCCTTGTTTTTCTTTTCTATCTTGCAAAACAACTATTTGTCTTACACACACTCACATATCATAATACAGGTCCACATCAACTCTGGATCCCACTGATAACGACTCTGCTATTGCCAGTTATGACTTCGAAAGTCCGATCAACCAAGCCGAGGACGAAGGTGAGGATGATTATGAAGTGCCTGGGGAACTTGCTAGACTGTTACTTCAGGAAGAGAGGGCCATTCAGCCGCATGAAGAGCCAATGGAATCAGTGAATCTGGGTACGGTGGAAGACAAGAAAGAGGTCAAGATCAGTGCAAATTTGGAGCCTACTGTGAAGCAACAGTTGATACAGATGCTGCGTGATTATGTTGAGATCTTTGCCTGGTCTTATGAAGATATGCCTGGGTTGGATACCGATATTATGGTTCACCGCTTGCCAACTAAAGAGGATTGTCATCCAGTGAAGCAGAAAGTTCGTCGATTGCACCCAGATATGTATGAGAAAATCAAGGCTGAGGTTATGAAATAGTTTGATGCCTATTTTCTAGCAGTTACTTCTTACCCGCAGTGGGTTTCCAATGTGGTTCTAGTGTCAAAGAAAGATGGTAAAGTCCGTATGTGCATAGACTATAGAGATCTGAATAGGGCGAGCCCCAAGGATGATTCCCCTCTGCCTCATATCGATGTTCTGGTTGATAACACCGCACAACATAAGGTCTTCTCCTTTATGGATGGTTTTTCCGGTTATAATCATATTAAGATGGCTCCCGAAGACATGGAGAAGACAACCTTCGTCACGCAGTGGGGTACCTTTTGCTACAAAGTCATGCCTTTCGGATTGAAGAATGTTGGGGCAACGTATCAGCGTGCCATGGTTGCTTTGTTCCACGACATGATCCATCATGAGATTAAGGTATACATTGATGACATGATTGCGAGGTCCCAGACTGAGGAGGAACATCTTGACCATCTTCAGAAGCTATTTGACCGGTTGAAGTTGTACCGACTGAGGCTAAATCCGAACAAGTTCACCTTCAGAGTGAGGTCTGGTAAGCTGCTGGGTTTCGTCTTTAGTGATAAATGTATTCAAGTGGACCCTGCAAAGGTGAAGGCAATACAGGAAATGCCAACTCCCCGAACAGAAAAAGAAGTCAGAGGCTTTTTGGGTCGATTGAATTACATTGCTCAATTCATTTCACATTTGACTGCTACTTGTGAGCCAATCTTCAAGATGTTGAAGAAAGATCAAGTGGTAAGATGGAATGATGAATGTCAAGCCGCTTTCGAAAGGATCAAAGAATATCTCCAAGAGCCACCTATTATGATGCCTCCAGTTGAAGGGAGACCTTTGATCTTATACTTGACAGTACTCGACAATTCAATGGGGTGCGTGCTGGGACAACATGACGAGTCTGGCCGAAAAGAGCATGCTATTTATTACCTTAGCAAAAAGTTTACCGACTGTGAGACCCGATACTCACTGCTTGACAAAACTTGTTGCGCTTTGGCATGGGCTGCTCGCCGGCTGAGACAGTATATGCTGACTCACACTACTCTATTGATATCAAAGATGGATCCAATCAAGTATATCTTCGAAAAGCCAACCTTGTCCAGAAGAATAGCAAGATGGCAGATGATCTTGACTGAGTATGACATCCAATACACGACCCAAAAGGAAATTAAGGGAAGTGTGTTAGTAGATCATTTGGCACATCAGGTAGTGGACGATTACCAGCCTATGAACTTCGAGTTCCCGAATGAGAATATCATGTTGGTGACTGACTGTGAGACACCTGGATCGGATGAAGGACCTGAGGAGGGATCTCGATGGTCTATGTACTTTGATGGAGCTTCAAACGCTTTGGGTAATGGCATCGGCGCCGTGATCATATCTCCTGAAGGATCTCATACTCCGTTCACCGCCCGACTATGTTTCAACTGCACCAACAATATGGAAGAGTATGAAGCGTGCATCCTGGGTCTTTGAGCAACAATTGACCCAAGGATTAAGTTCTTAAGTGTATTCAGAGATTCTGCTCTCGTGATCAGTCAGATTAATGGCGAGTGGGATACGAAGCACCCAAATCTTATTCCTTACAAAGAGTATGTATTGACGTTGCTTCCACACTTCGAAGAGATAACCTTTGAACACTTCTATAGAGAGGAGAATCAGTTAGCAGACGCGCTAGCTACGACGTCTTCTATGTTCAAGGTCAGGTGGGACAATGAGGCTCCCCAGATTACAATTGTGAGGTTGTACGAACCCACACATTACTGCAGAATTGAGACTGAAAAGGTAACAGATAAACCCTGGTTTCACGAGGTAAAGAGGTATCTTGAGGCTCAAGAGTACCCCTAGGGTGCAACTGTTAATGATAAGAAGTTTCTGAGGAGGTTCGCGGTGAAGTTCTTCATCAGTAATGGTATCCTTTACAAATGTAATCATGATTCAACCTTACTAAGATGTATGGATAAGAGCGAGGCGGAAAGAATCATGGCGGAGTTACATGAAGGTTCTTTCAGAACTCATTCCAGTGGACACACCATGGCAAAGAAAATCCTACGGGTAGGATATTATTAGTCTATTATGGAAGCCGACTGTTATCAGCATTCTCGAACTTGCCATAAGTGCCAAGTATATGCTGATAAGGTGCACATACCTCCAGTTCCTCTGAACGTCTTAACAGCACCTTGGCCTTTTGCAATGTGGGGCATCGACATGATCGGCGAGATTAGACCTACTGCGTCCAACGGGCATCGTTTCATCCTGCTAGCAATTGATTAATTTACAAAGTGGGTTGAAGCAGCTTCCTTTGCTACTGTAACCAAGAACGTCGTGGCACGGTTTATTTGGCATAATCTGATCTGTTGATATGGTGTACCAGAGAGGATCATTACGGACAATGGTACAAATCTCAACAATAAGATGATCACCGAGCTCTACAAACAGTTCAAGATACAGCATCACAACTCTTCTTCCTACTGGCCGAAGATGAATGAGGTTGTTGAAGCGGCTAATAAGAACATCAAGAAGATTGTACAAAAGATGACAGTGACATACAAAGACTGGCACGAGATGTTACCATTTGCTCTTCATGGGTATCGTACCTCAGCGCGGACGTCAACAGGGGAAACACCCTATTCCTTGGTATATGGCATGGAGGCTGTCTTGCCCATTGAAGTTCAGATACCCTCTCTTCGGATTATGAAGGATGCAGGTTTGAGCGAGGATGACTGGATCCAGACCCGGCTTGATCAGCTGGACTTAATTGATGAAAAGAGACTTACTGCTATTTTTCATGGTCAAACGTATCAAAAGCGGATGATCAAGGCATTTAACAAGAAAGTTAGACGACAAGAGTATCAAGTTGGGGATTTGGTGATCAAACGCATCATACTGCCGCAAGGTGATCCTAGGGGAAATTGGACCCCTCTGTATGAAGGTCCATTTGTGGTTAAGAACATTTTCTTAAGAGGAGCTATGATTATAACCTCCATGGATGGTGACGACCTTCCTCACCCCGTCAATGCAGACATAGTGAAAAAATACTACACATAATTAAAGACCCGCTAGGTTGAGTGGCCTAGGCAAAAATAAGGGCTTCCCGGCGAACCAAAAGGGTTCGGGCAAAAATAAGGGATGAAAATGAAAATGTCTGTACACCCGGCAAGTCGAAAACCTGAAAAGGCGGCTAGGGCAAAAAAGGGTATCCCAGTGGACTAAAAACCCGAAAGGGTGGTCCAGGCAAAAATTAGGGATTAAAGCGTAACACTATGTCTCGTTGGATCATCTTGCAACCAAACTTCGGTATCGATTATCAAGCTCGGACGGAACCAATAAATCTGATCTACCTTCAACCAAGTAGCAAAGTAATGAGATGCTTGAAGACATAAAGACAATAGCAGAGTTGGAACCCAGTGGGATTGTTCACATAGTTGTTTTTCTTTGTTTTTCACAAATTGTATAGTTCATCTTTCGACGGCGTTCTCTTACTAGGACGTCAACCTCTTGTACAAAAATGCCTATTTACAGGCCAACTTCAAAGTTAATACAATTCATTTTCACAAAGAAATTCAAATTATTTTCCTTTTTTGTTTTGTTTTGCAAGAACGTCCAATGGTTCATTTTTGGTATATGCATTTGACAATAATTGCTGCTCATAAATATTTACATGCAAAACAAAAGACGATTACTCGTAATTTCAAGAAACAGGGGAAAACAAGGAAAGTCCAGACCTTACAGTTGCTCTATTCACCAGGTACAGGGATAGACCCAGCTGAAGAAAATGACTAAAAATTTATAAACTCCCCGAAGAGTAAGAAAAAAACGGTGATGTTAGCTATCCCGAATAGGAAACAACTCTCCCCAGCTGAGGTTCGCAATCGCGAATGAGTCGGTAAAATTCTCCCCATGCAGAGTTTATCTATCATCAGCACTGGAAGATTATCCCCAATGGAGTTTGGAGAATTATCCCCAATGGAGTTTGGAGAATTATCCCCAGTGGAGTTTGGAGAATTGTCCCCAGTAAAGCCTAAAAGGTTATCCCCAGTGAAGTCGCAACTGGAAAATCATCCCCAGCGGAGTTCATTCCTTCCACAAACAGAAATTCAATCCCCAACAGGTTTCATCATCACCAGCAACGGTAATTCATCCCCGGCTGAGGTTATTCTTCCCAAGTCAACAGGTCCTCCGGCAGAGTATGTCCTTCCCACAGAGTCATTTCCTCATCAGTTTATTCCCCAGCGGAGTTATCCTCTCCTGCAGGTTTATTCTCACAATCATCTTCATTCACTATCCCTAGCGAAAACGAAAAATTCAACTCTTTCCTCCAGCAACAATCCAGGGTTTATTTTCCCCAGCTAAAAACATCACATTTCCATACATCATGACATGCATATGCATCATACAACACAGTCTCATTTATTTTGAGAACATCATTGCCTGATACATATCATGCATTACATACAGCTAACCATTACCTTTCTAGAAAGATACAATCAAATTCTCACAAAATTCAGGCTATGAAGGCTTTTCCTCAGTTGAATAACGGACGACCGAAGTTCCTAAATGTTAACAGAGATGATTCCCCAGTTGAATACGGATGACCGAAGTTCCTAAAATTCAACTTTCCTCTTCAATAGAGATGGTTCCTCAGTAGAATATGGACGATCGAAGTTCCTAAAATTCAACAGAGATGGTTCCTCAGTAGAATACGGACGACCGAAGTTCCTAAAGATCAACAGAGATGTTTCCTCAATAGAATACGGACGACTGAAGTTCCTAAAATTCAACAGAGATGATTCCTCAATAGAATACAGACGACCGAAGTTCCTAAAATTCAATAGAGATGATTCATCAGTAGAATACGGACGACCGAAATTCCTAAAATTCAAACAGAGACGACTCACCAGCAGAATAACGAACGACTGAAGCTCCTAAAATTCTACTTTTCTCAACAAAGATCAGCCTTCCCCAGTGGAATCTTCCTCAACAACAGGTATACAAGCTCTCTCTAAGGAGTCTCTTATGCGATCGACACTCCTTCGGATGGCATCTTTAAGCCCATCTTCCATCATCAGTCTCCAAATGGCATCATTAAACCCATTCCTGACATCACAAGACAATTACCACTTCATGCGAGTGCAAATTTTTGGGCACTCTAGTGTTCAATCATCTTCCACATTCATATCTCGAAAGGCAGACGCCAATCTAAATCTTCAGGTTTAAGAAAATTGAACAGGGGAAGATTTTGTACCCTAAAATTTTCCCTCCCATATTTCTCAAAACATTTCAAGAAAGATTCCCAAGTTACTCAAGGTAGTCCAAGGGTTGGCCAGACAAGCTCTCTCCTAAGGCAGTCTACCTCAAATTAGGGTTTCATGTTGCATCAAGATACTTGAGTCCAAGTGATCCAAAATGCTCACCAATGTCCTAATATGTTCTCAAGATCATCCATGTCAAGTTTCAAGACTTGCAGAGGAAGTTTGCTCGGTCAATTGCTCAAAGGCCTGAAAATCGACTGTGTTAGGGCAAAAGTCAATTGTGGCTCACATACAGTCAAACATCAATATTTTTAGTCAACATTATCATTTTGAAGTATCTTTCATAATTTTATCAAGGGTTGATAATGATTCATCAAGGATTTCTCATAATTCATCAAGACTCAAAAGTTGCTAAATTAGGGTTTTGTAGGAAAAGTCACTCAACTTTGACCAAGCATAAATTCTCATACTTTATGATAAATGACCCATCCAAATATCATTTTGAAGAGGATGCAATTCTCTACAATCCATCTTCATTTCCCAAGTTCAAAATATGCACTCACAAGAAGTTATTAATTTGGACATTATAGGTCATTTTGAAAAGTCAACAAAAACACCTTTTTTGTCAAAGCTTCATACATGAGCATGGAATATCAAAATGAGATGATAAGAAAAGGGTTTATTAGAGTACATCTCAAGCTTTCTAAAAAGTCAAAGAACAACTCCAAATAGTCAAAATTGAGAAAGTTATGCAATTGTGAAGTTGACCCTTTTTGCAAAATTGCCAAAAGTCAACTATGCCTAAAACTTCAAATTTTGCCAAATGGGCCCAATCTTTTTCACTTGTTTTGAGTTGGCAACATGGACCACGAGCTCTAGCCCTTGCCACTTGTCATTATCATGTTTTTATTATTTATTTTGATTTTGATTTGATTTAAATCAATTTTAATCAAAATAAATCATATAAAATCCAAAATATTTAAAACAAAAGATTTTATGCTTGTTTCAGGTTTTAATTACAGCTAGCATCAAATCAAAATCGTTCAAGGAATTAGATTGGATAAAAAGATTGATTTTAGGTCAATTTTGGAATGATATTCAAGAGAATCAAATCACAATCAAACTCATTGATGGAGGAAGATTGAGTGCAGCCTATCAACCCTAATCCATTCCTTGATACATATAGAACAAAGGCAGACCAAAAACTAGGTTAGAAGGAGGCGCATCAAGGAGAACTAAACTTGAAAAATCATAACAAAAGTGCTGGATCGAATTTAGTGTTCCAGGCATCCTCAAGGCATCATAGCTATCTCAATCACTTCTTGAGATTCCCAGCAAGCGAAAGCAATCGAGATGAAGCATTTACAGGCCCTATATCGTGTTGTAAGTCAGTCACGATACCTAGATTTTCTTGAAATTGAATTCCATAATTTAGGCATTGATAGCATGAACTAATGGTATATTCTTGATCCTTAAGACATATGCAAGCTTTTTGTATTATTTGATTGCATTTTCATGGCCTGTACTGGATTTCACCATAGCTAGGGTTTTAGGGTTCAATTTAGGATCTTCGTTTATAGGAAAAATTGGGCCATGAAAGGGCCACCTTTGTGTTCAGCAAGCCCAAACGAAGCCATCCATGGCCTTCATTTTTATTTATAACGCTTGTGTTGAGTTTTGGAATTTGCAGGACATATAGCAACTGACATATGTCCGTAGGTAAAAGCTTTCCACTTTTACCAACGGAGCGAGGTCAGGGATGACCTGCGTGTCACCATTCCATTGGCCCAATCAAACTCTGGCACACGTTTTTTTGACATCCTCCACTAATTCTTATTTTTATATATTATTATTATTATTCATTATATGTACAAACAAATACAAGTGGTGCAATGGTGAGTGTAGCATTGGTAATTCCTTCAGGACCTGGGTTCGAATCTTAGGTCCCCCACTTTTCCCATATTATTTTCCTTCAGGCAATCACATGCGTATGCAAAGCCAAGATCCACCATACGTCCTCATAATCCAGGTTGCCAAGTGGCTTGAGATCCAGATCTGATGGCCAGCAATGGAGGAGCACCATGGAGCCTAGTCAACGCAGAAGCAAGTGATCTGGAAGGTCAAATGGACCTCACTCTTTTGGGCCCAGAAAATGCTTCTCACACCCCCAAAACTGCTAAACTCAGGCCCAAATTTCTTTCTCTATGTTTTTTTATTTTATTCCATTTAATTTATTTATTTTATTTACTAACCAATTAAAATTATTTTCTTTTTTATCAAAAAATCACAAAAAATATTACTTTTCATAAATTAGGTCTAGATTTTATTTTTATTAAAATTAATTAATTTAATTAGGTATGTTAATTTAGATAACTTTAATTTCTTTTTTTGTACATAATTAAAAATAATTAGAATAATTAGGTTTTTATTCCGAATTTAATTTTTCTTTCTTTTCTTAAAAATAACAAAAAACCAAAAATAAGCTATGTAATTATATTTATTAATTAATTTAATCACTAATTAATTTGTACATTTATTTTTAAAACCTAATCTTTTTCTTAAACAATATTAAAAACAACAAAAACATTTTTTCTTTTAATTAGGATAGAAGGGTCAAAACCGTAGTTCGCATTCGTTCTAATTTTCATCACGCGTTTTATCTTATTATTTTTATCATATTATTGTAACTGCTCAGAAGGTTTAATAGTTTAAATTAGGACTTTATTTTCATTTACCGCTTTACTTTTCAAGGGATTGTTTTTGGCTATGTAAATTCCCGAAGCCTTGTTATAGCGTAGTTTAATTTCCCCACTTTAAATTCCGCAAAATATTAAACTGTTAGATGTATGACATTAGGATGCATGAAAAAAATGTATGACTAATTTTAAAACAGTTAGATAACCCTAAAAATGTACAAAGATAAATAATCTGAAACTGAATCACTCGCACATGCACACTCCTAGGATACACTCCCACTTGGTTGCCTTCGGTAAACGGTCATTGAGTATATGATGCTTTAGTGGTCGTCCTTTTGTCTAAAGATCATAGTTGCCTCGGAAAGGTTGCCTCGGATATTTTTTGCCTCGGATAATTGATCTAAGACATTAGGGTTATTACTAAGACGTCCTAACATTGCTTTAGTGACCGTACGTCCCTTTTTGAATTGACCCTTAAAATCCAACAACGGTGCTACCTACTCACTAATAGTGGGATAGCATTGTCTAAAGGAAACGAGCATAGAACGATTCTTTTTTCGAGTAGATAGATTAGCTCTTAAGTACTTGCTCAAACAAAAAAAACTCTTTTTCACACTTACACTCCTTTACAAACAATGTTTTTAAAAACACTTCATTACACTCTTGAAGACAAAAACAAGAGTTAAATCGAAGTTAAAACAAAAGCTTTTCAAATCACACAAACACAAAGAAAACAATTTTGAAAATGATGAGCAAGTACCTAAGAGCCCGTAGATAACTATGAATAGAAAGGGTGCTAATACCTTCCATTTCTATAATCTACCACCCGTACTCAGAAATATCTCGAAAAAGGAATTTTTCCGTGCTTTTTTCCTTTCCTTGTTGGATAAAACAAAAGACAGTGACGACTCTTGCTTACCGCGACATTTTGCGAAAACAAACGCAAAACGCAAACCAACAATTCCTTAAAAAAGGGAAACATGTCCCGGTTCTGGCCACCGTATCACACCATGTGACTTACTATTTGTAGACTTAGTACAACCTTGTTGATTAGTATGTTCACCACCTTTTGTTACTCTCAAGTGGTCGCAATACAATGTCTTGACCATTTGTGTAACTTTTTAGGCAAATAACACTTGTTTTAACTCCGTACTCCTTTCAATAGCTTTCTTAGTCTTCAAAGATTTTTCATAACACTTGGTTTCTTCAGAACACCATAAGTAGAAATTATCCTTTGATCTGCTACCCTTCATGATAACCTCATTCTTCTTATTCTTTATCAAGCATTCAAAATTAGTAAAGTTAACTCTGAGACATTGGTCACATAGTTGACTTATGCTTATTAGATTGGAATATAATCCTTATGCAAACAACACTTCATCAAGGCTAGGTTGCCCTACATAATCCAGTTTCCCAACACCTATTAATCTTCCTTTAGATCTATCTCCATAAGTCACAATTTTAATGGAAGAGGGTTTGATTTCCACTAAAAACTTTTTGATACTTATCATGTGTCTCGAACAACCACTGTCAAAGTACCAAGCTTCTCCAGCTAAAGCTTTAAGAGATGTGTGAGTCGGTTCTTCATATGTACTCTTTTTAGGGATCCATCTTTTCTTTCTGTTGTCTACAGGCAGCCTTCTTCCAGCTTGTGAATTTGATTTGGGATAACCATGTAATTTGTAGCAGTAGGATTTTTTATGACCAAATCCACCATAATAAAAGCATCTTCATCGTTGATTTATGTCTCCCTTATACTTTTCTTGATGTCTTTGTTGATGTTGGGACATGTTCTCAGATATCTTCTTTTCTTGTTCCTTCTTTGAAGGTACCAACTTCACTCTAGACGTTACTTATTTGTTCTTCATACCTTGACTATCATAACCAAGACCTCTAATATTCCCAACATTTCTTCCAGACTCAAGAATCTTATCCAGAACATCATAACCATTATTTAACATTTTCATAGTTTTAGTCATATTGTCTAGTTTTGAATTGAGAAATATAACCTTTTCTTCAAGATCTGAGATGATGGAAACATTCTTTAATTTCTCAGACTGTAGTTGAGAAATGGTAATCTTTTGCACTTCTCCTTGTTGACATACTTCTTCTCTTTTGATACATAACACGATGTATGAAGCAACTAGTTCCTCAAACATGAGCTCTTCATCATCATAATCATAAACTCCAGTCAAGGCATTCACTTGTTTGACTGACTCTTCTTCATAATCACTTTCAGAGTCTTTCTCTGACCATGAAACAAATAGACATTTCTTCTATTTCTTGAGTAAAGTGGCACACTCAGATTTTATGTGTCCAAATCCTTCGCATTCATAGCACCAAACTCCTTTATCCTGAGTTGGCCTTTCTTAAAACCTGGACCTTCTTCCATTGTTCTAGTCTTTGTTGATGTCGAAGGACATGTTCTTGGCATTTGACTTGGACTTCCTCAGCAACTTGTTGACTTGTCTTCCTAGTAACACTAGTTCTTCAAATACTCATTCTAATTTCAACTCATAACAATCCTTTGAGTCTTCAGTACTAGACATAAAAGCTATACTCTTCTTCTTCTCAGACCTTTCATTGATAGCAGATTCAAAGGTCTTAAGAGAGCTTACAAGTTCAATCACAATCATAATACTTATATTCTGGGATTCATCAATGGTAATTACCTTCATGTCAAACCTCTTCGGAAGAGATCTGAGCATCTTTCTGATCAACTTATCCTCTGATATCTTCTCTCCCAAGTCTTTTGAATCATTATCAATGTCTAGAACAATCATGTGGAAGTCCTGAATACTCTGATCCTCTTTCTTCTTCAAGTTCTCAGGTTTTGTAGAAAGAAGTTGAAGTTTTTCCATTTTTACCTTAGAGTTTCCTTCATGAACTTTTTTTAAGGTCTCCCATGCAAATTTTGCATGTTTACAGTTCTTTATCAATTTAAATATATTTTTATCAATACCATTAAATATGGCATTCAATGCTTTGGAGTTCCCTTGAGATAAAGCCTCATCATTATCATCCCAGTCTTCTTCAGACTTCAGCACATCAATAGCCTTCCCTTCTGCATCCACAAGCTTCGGTGGATCCCATACTTTGACAACATTTCTCCAAGCCTTGTCACCCAAGGACTTTATGAAGTTCTCATACGCGTTTTCCAACTATCATAGTTGGTACAATCTAAAATAGGTATTTTAACCACAATTATAACATCCTTGTCTATTGCACCAGAATGTAACTTCCCTAAATCTCACCCAGAGTCAGAGCCGGATGCTTACTCTGATACAAATTTAAATTCTGGCTATCAGATCTCGAATGTCCTAAGGGATGTTGAGACACTGTATCCGACTTCACACGCAACAGCAAGATGTATGGACAAACTAAAGAGTGCTGAAAGTAAATAACACAAGATATGTTTACTCAGTTCGGAACAACCTTCCTACTCCGGGGCTACCAATCCATGGAAAAAATTAACTAGATAGTATTAATTTATAGAACTGACAGCAACCATCCTAGTTTACAGCCTACACACTTAATCACTACCATTTTCTTAACTTCTACCTAACACACACCTACGTATGAGGCCATCCTCAAATTCCTCTTTAATTACACTCTGTAATTGGAGCAACTCTAAACACAAGTAGGGAACATACAAAACTCAATGCTTAAAAGCTTATGAGAATTGGCACACAAATGTTCAATGGTTAAAAGCTTATGAACATCTGACAGAGAAGTTATAATCCAACAATAAGGATTCCAAAACTCTAACACAAATATATTCTTAAGTTCCACCTAATACTAGGTATACACCAGTCTATTTATAACTTTATTCTGGACTAGGTTGGGCTTCAAAACTGCAAAAATGAGGTTGCACAAAGTCTTCAAAATCTTCTCCAAGAAAATAGGTCTTCAATCATTAGTTTCCTTAAAAGTTTCCTTATTTAGAAACTAATCAAATCTTTGAAAACCAAACACCAAATATTATGTTTTGTCAATCTTGGACGCCACATGAGCTAACTGAATATTCAATAGCTAAAAATCAGCTAAACCAAAATTGTCAGTTGCTGCAGACGCGATGTCCTAACTCCTTAATCACCGGTCTTCAAGGAATCATCTTGAATTGGATATGTTGTCTCGTTATCATAAATATATCATAAGCAAGTAATTGCATGAATTAGAAAAAAAAATTATGGTTAAAGTAAACCATTATATGAATTTTAATATATTGGGACGAACGAACCCCATTATTGGTGAGAACACCATAGAAGCTTTAACATACTTTATGCCGCTAAAAGCACCATAGATATTTTTTTCTACCCTTACATCCCATCCTAATAATGAAAAATTCATATGGTAGTAATGAAGTGGTGTCGGAAATTGTACTCTTTCAATATACAGAGTAATAAGGAGTAAATTGTTGTTATTATTGTGTTTTTTAGCTAAGTTTCATGCTCACTTCAAATAAACTCTCTTGTATGGAAAAGAGTCCTTATCCTTTTAAGTAGTTAAATCAACCTTGTACTCTAAGGATTTGAACAATTGAAAGAAGTATAAACCATCGTCTGTTGGTGAAGGTTTGATCATTAAAGGGAAATTATCGAAGAAAGATAGTAAGTTTGAAAAGAAGAAAGGTAAAGGTCAGCAAAAATATTATGGTGGCGATATTTCTATAATTCGGTGTTATCACTATAATAAGGAGAGTCGCACTATAAAATGAAGGTAGAGAAATCACAAGAAATGGGGAGTTTGAATTGTGTTCATAGAAAACATTCCCCATTAGAAATTCTTTGCACTCAAATGATAATAGCTATAAAGACAATTAAGAGAAAAGGACACAAGTATTTTATCCAAGTTCTCTGTTAACTAGGCTACTCATGTCCACCCTCACAAAGATGATTTCTCCTTATCCAATGATTTAGTCCACTAAAACCAAACTGATTACAAACACACAAGAAACCACCGATGACTAACACATAATGACACGTTCAGGGATCCAACCGGATATAACATTCATTGACCCAATAGAATCTGATCCCTCAAGATCTCTGTTATACCCCAAAATTTTCCCTCCAATATTTCTCAAAGCATTGCAAGAAAAATCTCCAAGTTGCTCAAGGTAGTCCAAAGATTGGCCAAGCAAGCTATCTCCTAAGGCAGTCTACCCCAAATTAGGGTTTAAAATTGAATCAAGATCCTTGAGTCCAAATGACCTAAAGTGCTCCCTAATGTCCTAATATGGTCTCAAGATCATCCATGTGAAGTTTCAAGCCTTGCAGAGTAAGTTTGCTCAGTCAATTGCTCAAAAGGTCCAAAAATCGACTGTGCTAGGGAAAAAGTCAACATTGACCCAAATACAATCGAACTTCAAGATTTTTTGTCAACATTCTCATTTTGAAGTATATTTAATCATTTTATCAAGGGCTGATCATGATTCATCAAGGATTGCTCAAAATTCATCAAGATTCAAAAGTTGCTAAATTAGGGTTTTGTAGGAAAAGTCAACTCAACTTTGACCAAGCATAACTTTCTCATACTTTATGAGAAATGACCCATACAAAGCTAATTTTGAAGAGGATGCAATACCCTACAATCCATCTTCATACCCAAAGATTAAAAAATTCACTCACAAGAAGTTATGAATTTTGACATTATAGGTCATTTTTGAAAGTCAACAAAAGCACCTTTTTTTTCAAAGCTTCTAACTTGAGCATGGAATATCAAAATGAGATGAGACCAAAAGGCTTGATTATAGTACATCTCAATCTTTCTAGAAAGTCTAAGAACACCTCCAAAAGTTCAAAATTGAAGAAGTTATGCATTGTTGAAGTTGGACTTTTTTGCAAAATTGCCAAAAGTCAACTATCCCCAAAACTTCAAATTTTGCCAAATGGGCCCATTCTTTTTCACTTGTTTTGAGTTTGCATTGTTTCCCACGTTCTCTAGCCTTGGCCATGTGTCCATATATTATTTTTATTATTTAATTTGATTTTTATTTGAATTAATTCATTTTAAATAAAATAAAATCACACAAAATCTAAGGCATTGATAACAAATGATTTTCTGGTTGTTTTAGGCTCCAACTACAGCTAGCATTGCAATCAAATTAGTATCAAGGTTATTATGCGCAAGAAGATGTACACCCGGCAAGTCGAAAACCTGAAAATGAAAAATCTGTACACCCGGTGGACTGAAAATCTGAAAAGACAGTCCAGGAAAAAGTTAGGGATTAAAGCGTACGGCTATGTTCCGTCATCTCGTCACTTTCCTACCAGAAGAAGACTTGTCATTTCTATCAAGAACCTCATAGGTTGGGATAACACTCGATCCATAAGGCCTCCGTAGGCACCTTCTACCACAGATACAGGGGCAGAAAAGTCTCGATCCATAGCCATCGTCATATCCTCAGCACGCATCCCAGTAACATTCACTCCCCGCAGAGTAAGAAAAGGACAGTAATGTTAACCCTCCCCAGCTGGGACTTGCAACTTTGAATGAATCAGTAATATTCTCCCCAAGCAGAGTTTATCTACCATCAGCACTAAAAAGTCTTATCATCCCCAGCGGAGTATAAAATATCCCCAGCAGATTATAAAATATCCCCAGTGGAGTTTAAAAATATATCCCCAGTGGAGTTTGAAAATTTTCCCCAGCGCAGTCTGAAAAAGCTTCCCTAGTGGAGGGTGGAAAATCTTCCCCAGTAGACTCTGGAAGTTGGTTCCCAGTAGAGTCTAAAAGGTTATCTCCAGTGAAGTCGCAACTGAAGATCATCCCCAGCGGAGTTCATTCCTTTCACAAACAAGAATTCAATCCCCAACAGGATCCAGTATCCCCAGCAACGGTAATTTATCCCCAGCTGAATTTACCAGCGAAATCCCCTACAGAGCATCTCTTCCCCACAGAGTAATCTCCTCATCAGTTTATTCCCCAACGGAGTTATCCTCTCCTGCAGGTTTATTCTCACAATCATTTTCATTCGCCATCCCCAGCGGAAACGAGGAATTCAACTCTTTTACTCCAGCAGCTATCCGAGATTTATTTTCCCCAGCTAAAAACATTACACTTCCATACATCATGACACATGCATATACGCATCATACAACAAAATCTCATTTATTTTGAGAACATCATTGTTTGATACATATCATGCATTACATCCAACTAACCTTGACCTTTCAGGAAGGGTGCAGTTAAATTCTCATAAAATTCAAAGCTATGAAGCTTTTATCCAAGTCAAATTACTGACGAGTTCTTAAATCTCAACATAGTTTTTCTCAGCTGAATTACAGACAAAGTCCTAAATCTCGACAAAGTTCCTCCATCGAATTACAGACAGGTTCCTAAATCTCAGCAGAGTTTTCTCAGTTGAAATACGGGCGAGTTCTTAAATCTCGATGAAGATGTTTCCCTCCAGACCAATTACTGACAAGTTCTTAAATCTCAATAGAGTTTTTATCAGTTGAATTACAGACAAGGTCCTAAATATCGATAAATTTCCTTCTTTGAATTGCAGACGAGTTCCTATATCTCAGCAGAGTTTTCTCAGTTAAATTACGGGTAAGTTCTTAAATCTCGATGAAGATGTTTCCCCAACTCAAATTACTGACAAGTTCTTAAATCTCAACAGAGTTTTTCTCAGTTGAATTACAGACAAGGTCCTAAATCTCGACAAAGTTCCTCTGTTGAATTACAGACGAGTTCCTAAATCTCAGTAGAGTTTTATCAGTTGAACTACGGGCGAGTTCTTAAATCTCGACGACGATGTTTCCCTTAGTCGAATTACTGACAAGTTCTTAAATCTCAGCAGAGATGTTTTCTCAGTTGAATTACATATAAGGTCCTAAATTTTGACAAAGTTCCTCCGTTGAATTACAAACAAGTTCCTAAATCTCAGCAGAGACGTTTTTTCTCAGTTGAATTACGGGCGAGTTCTTAAATCTCGATGAAGATGTTTCCCTCCATTCGAATTACTGACGAGTTCTTAAATCTCAACAGAGTTTTTCTCAGTTGAATTACAGACAGGTCCTAAATCTCGGCAAAGTTCCTCCGTCGAATTACAGACAAGTTCCTAAATCTCAGCAGAGAATTTTTCTCAGTTGAATTACGGGCAAGTTCTTAAATCTCGATAAAGATGTTTCCCTCCAAGTCGAATTACTGACAAGTTCTTAAATCTCAACAGTGTTTTTCTGAGTGGAATTACAGACAAGGTCCTAAATCTCGACAAAGTTCCTCTGTTGAATTACAGACAGGTTCCTAAATCTCAGCAGAGAAGTTTTCTCAGTTGAATTACGGGCGAGTTCTTAAATCTCGATGAAGATGTTTCCCTCCAAGTCGAATTACTGACAAGTTCTTAAATCTCAGCAAAGATGTTTTTCTCAGTTGAATTACAAGCAAGGTCCTAAATCTCGGCAAAGTTCCTCCGTCGAATTACAACAGGTTCCTAAATCTCAGTAGAGTTTTCTCAGTTGAATTACGGGCAAATTCTTAAATCTCGAGGAAGATGTTTCCCTTAGTCGAATTACTGACAAGTTCTTAAATCTCAGCAGAGTTTTTCTTAGTTGAATTACAGACAAGGTACTAAATCTCGACAAAGTTCCTCCGTTGAATTACAGACAGGTTCCTAAATCTCAGCAGAGAAGTTTTTCTCAGTTGAATTACAGGCAAGTTCTTAAATCTCGATGAATATGTTTCCCCCTCAGTTGAATTACGGACAAGTTCCTAAATCCCGACACCCCAGTTGAATTACGGACAAGTTCCTAAATCTCGACAACTCAGTCGAATTACAGACAAGTTCTTAAATCTCAGCAGAGATGTTTTTCTGCAGTTGAATTACAGATAAGGTCCTAAATCTCGACAAAGATGTTCCTCTATTAAATTACATACAAGTTCCTAAATCTCAACAGAGAAGTTTTCTCAGTTGAATTACGGGCGAGTTCTTAAATCTCGATGAAGATGTTTCCCCAAGTCGAATTACTGACAAGTTCTTAAATCTCAACAGAGATGTTTTTCTCAATTAAATTACAGACAAAGTCCAAAATCTCGACAAAGTTCTTCCATTGAATTACAGACAGGTTCCTAAATTTCAGCATAGAAGTTTTCTTAGTTGAATTACGGGCGAGTTCTTAAATCTCGATGAAGATGTTTCCCTCCAGTCAAATTACTGACAAGTTCTTAAATCTCAGCAAAGATGTTTTTCTCCAGTTGAATTACAGACAAGGTCCTAAATCTCGACAAAGATGTTCCTCCGTTGAAGTACAGACAAGTTCCTAAATCTCAGCAGAGAAGTTTTCTCAGTTGAATTACGGGCGAGTTCTTAAATTCTGACGAACATATTTCCCCTCAGTTGAATTACAGGCAAGTTCCTAAATCTCAACAAAGATCAGACTCCCCCAGCGGAATCTTCCTCAAATAACAGGTATACAAGCTCTCGCTAAGAATTCTCTTATGCGATCGACACTCCTTTAGATGGCATCTTTAAGCCCATCTCCCCTCATCACCTATCTACAAATTGCATCTGTAAGCCCATTCCCTACATCACAAGGCTGATATCACTTCATGGGAGTGCAAATTTCTGGGCACTCTAGTGTTCAATCATCTTCCACCTATGGATCACGAAAGGCATGAAAGCCAATCTACATCCTCAGGTTTAAGAAGATTGAACAGGGGCAATTATTGTACCCAAAAATTTTCCCTCCCATATTTCTCAAAGCATTGCAAGAAAAATCTCCAAGTTGCTCAAGGTAGTCCAAAGATTGGCCAGGCAAGCTATCTCCTAAGACAGTCTACCCCAAATTAGGGTTTCACATTGCATCAAGATCCTTGAGTTCAAATGACCTCAAGTTCTCCCTAATGTCCTAATATGGTCTCAAGATCATCCATGTAAAGTTTCAAGCCTTGCAGAGGAAGTTTGCTCAGTCAATTGCTCAAAAGGTCCAAAAATAGATTATGCTATGGCAAAAGTCAATTGTGACCCAAATACAGTCAAACTTCAAGATTTTTTGTCAAAATTCTCATTTTTGAAGTATATTTCATCATTTTATCAAGGTTTGATCATTATTCATCAAGGATTGCTCAAAATTCATCAAGATTCAAAAGTTGCTAAATTAGGGTTTTGTAGGAAAAGTCAACTCAACTTTGACCAAGCATAAATTTCACATAATTTATGAGAAATGACCCATCAAAAGCTCATTTTGAATAGGATCCAATCCCCTACAATCAATCTTCATACCCCAAGATCAAAAAGTGCACTCACAAGATGTTATGAATTTTGACATTATAGGTTATTTTTGAAAGTCAACAAAAGCACCTTTTTTCTCAAAGCTTCTAACTTGAGCATGGAATATCAAAATGAGATGAGACCAAAAGGCTTGATTATTAGTACATCTCAATATTTCTAGAAAGTCAAAGAACACCTCCAAAAGTTCAAAATTGAAGAAGTTATGCATTGTTGAAGTTGGACTTTTTTGCAAAATTGCAAAAAGTCAACTATCCCCAAAACTTCAAATTTTGCCAAATGGGTCCATTCTTTTTCACTTGTTTTGAGTTTTCATTGTTTCCCACGTTCTCTAGCCTTGGCCATGTGTCCATATCTCATTTTTATTATTTGATTTGATTTTTATTTGAATTAATTCATTTTAAATCAAATAAAATCACATAAAATCTAAGGCATTGATAACAAATTATTTTCTGGTTGTTTTAGGCTCAAACTACAGCTAGCATTGCAATCAAATTAGTATCAAGGTTATTATGCACAAGAAGATGTGATTTGGAAAGATTGTAATGGCAAATCAAATCCACATCAAAATCATTGATAGAGGGAGATTTGGACAGAAGTTTGAACCCTAATACAATGTGTAATACATAAGCAAGCGTGCAAGACAGAAATAAGGGTTGGAAATCAATTGTGGAGGAAGAACGAAAGTTGCAAAAATCACAAAAAAATGGGAGATCGGAATCAAAGTTAGAGGCATTTTCAGGACTTGATATTGGTCTCAATCGCTTTCTGGAAACTCTCACAAGCTAACCCAATCTAAACCAAGCGTTTTCAGACCTCCTAGTGCACTGTAAGTAGTCCATGAATCCGCCATATTATTGAAATCGAAAATTATTATTCTTGCATCCATTGAATGAAATAACTGCATATTCTTAACCCTCACATCATTTGCAAGCTTTTCATAATAACCAATTGCATTTATCTGACTTATATGGCGAACCACCATTGATAGGTTTTGGTTCGTGTTTTTGGGTCTTTTTTTTAAGGAAAAATTGGCCATGATAATGGCTATAGTTGTGATCATCAGGTTGAGACGAATGCAACCATGTTCTTAGAATGCATTTTTATGGCCTATGCGAGATTCTAGAGGTGGGAAAGCTTATAGCGACGGACCTTTGTTCGTTGGTATAGGTATTTTGATTTTTAGCAACAGTTGGAGGACAGGGGTGATGTGTTGTCATCCCCTTACTGGTTTGTTTGAATTTCGCGCGAAAATCCATCAGCGCGTTTGCTTTGTTTTTATTATTATTCATTTGTATTATTTTGACAAAGCAAGTAAAACAACGTAGTGGCAAGCTTGGCATTGGATATCCCTTCAGGACCTGGGTTCGAACCCCAGGTCCCCCATTTTCTCAATATTATTTTCCTGCAGGCAATTACGTACACGCTTAAGCTTGAGATCTACCATACTCCCTCACCAATCCACACGCCAGATGGCCAGATCTGGTGGTCAGCATCAAGGGTCCATTAAAGGGCAGGTCAACGCAGGAACACTGGATCCCAAAAAGTCACATGGATCAGCTAATGGGCCAGCAAATTTTCTCCTTGCACCTCCAAAAAAGGCACATTTCTCTCTTTCTCTTTATATTTTGTTTATTTAATTTAGTCATTTTATTTTATTTTAATTTATTTTCTAACCAATAAACAAATTTCTTTTCTTATCAAAAATCACAAAAAACATTTTTATCTAATAAAATTTTAGAATTCTTTCTTTCTTACTAAATACTAACTAATTAATTTAGGTTTTTAATTCTAGGAAACTTTAATTTATTTTTGTAAATATTTAAAATTAATTAGAAATCGTTAGTTTTTAATTCTAATTTAATTATTTTAATTTCTTTCTTAAATAATCAAAAACTCCAAAAATATGGCATTTATCATTTTTCATTCAATTAATTTAATAATTAATTTACTTATTTAATTTAGGATTTAATTTCTTTCCTTAAAATAAAAACAACAAAAAAAGGATTTTCTTTTAAAAAGGGTCAAAACCCTAATTCGCATTCGATATAATTTCCCGCGCGCTTTATTTATTTTTATCCATATTAATGTATCTGCTTCTGGTATGTAATAATTAATTAGGACTTTTATTTTACCGCTTTATTTTATTTTCAAAGGGTTGCTTTTGGCGATGTAAATACCCGACGCCTTGTAATTTAGTTTCCGCATTTTAATTTCTGCAAATTATAACTGCTAGATGTTTGATAATAGGGTTTGCATGACAAGACTGAATGTTTAATCTTAAAATCAAATTAGATCACCCTTAACATGTACAAAGATAAAAATAACTGAAAACGACACACTCGCACATGCGCACTATTAGGGTACACCCCACATGTTTGCCTTCGTACACGGTCATTGAGTATAGGTCGTTTTAGAGGTCGCCCTCTTGTCTAAAAGATCATAGTTGCCTCGGAAAGGTTCCCTCGGATGTCGTTGCCTCGGATAAATGATCTAAGACATTAGGGTTACCACTAAGACGTCCTAATATTGCTTTAGTGACCGTATGTCCCTCTTTCGAATTGACCCTTAAACTCCAACGGCGGTGCTACCTACTCACTAATAGTGGGATAGCATTGTCTAAAGGAAACAAACATAAAATGATTCCTTTTTCGAGTAGGTAGATTAGTTCTTAAGTACTTGCTCAATCAAAACAAAACTTTTTTCACACTTACACTCTTTTACAAACAAGTTTTCAAAAATACTTCATTACACTCTTGAAGACAGAAGCAAGAGTTAACTCGAAGTTAAAACAAAAACTTTTCAAAACCCACAAACACAAAGAAAACAATTTTGAAAATGATGAGCAAATACCTAAGAGCCCGTAGATAACTACGGATAGAAAGGGTGCTAATACCTTCCCTTTCTATAATCTACCCCCCGTACTCAGAAAAATCTCGAAAAAGGAATTTTTCTGTGCTTTTTTCCTTTCCTTGTTGGATAAAATAAAAGTCAGTGCTGACTCTTGCTTACCGCGAAATTCGCAAAAACAAATGCAAAACGCAAACCAGCATTCCAAAAACAGCCAGTTCTTCCATTGTATCACAATCTCTTACCAGGATTTCCTTGCAATGATATCCGTCAGGGATCTTACAAGAGTCTGACCTTCACTTGGTCCTCTTTAGGATATGACTACCATTAAACCAACATAGTTTGATCCCGTAGAATCTCCTATTAGGATTTCCCATAATGACCAGGATCCATTATCTTCTTGCGATCAAACCTTCACTCAGTCTATCAAGGAACCTTTAAATGATATTTTTAGTGATCCAACCGGATATAACATCACTGACCCGATAGAATTCGGTCACTTAAGATTTTCTATAATTATTTTCCACAATGACTAGAAGCCACTATCATCTTGAGATCAGACCTTAACTCAGTCTCTCAGGGAATTATTCAACAATAGTTGATGGGCTTTCTGTGTTTACATGGTTGCTTCTTCTAAGCAGATTACACAAAACACTTAAGCACTGATTGTTTAGCACTTCTACGAGCAACAACTTAAGTGTTAAAACAACTTACATGAAGAGATATAAACAAAAACACTATTATAGCAATAACTCTAGTGTTCATTACAATGCTCTACAAAGATGTATATGATCAGAAGTTGAGTATCATCTTGTAGTGTTCTTCTTCATCTTCTTGTTGAGAAAGCTACGAGTAACAACTCCTTGCTTCTTCTGAAATCTTCCAAGATGTATATGATGGAAAGTAGAATAACATCTTGGATTTTTCATCTTCTTTGAGCAAGCTACGAGCAGCAGCTCATTGCTTCTTCTGTTTCATCCAAGATGCATATGATGATAATTAAATGGCATATTGTTGAAATCTTCTTTCTTTCTTTTCTCTCTTCTTTAGTGGTCTTCAATATGTATAGCATTGTAGCTTTAACATATTCAGAATCCATTTCTTTCCTTCCACAGGATGAAGCTTGATGGCCAATGGCAAACGACATATGAAACTGACAATTTATCTTTGATGCTTTGATATTCTTTTATAGCCTTTGAAAGAGAGAGACTTTATGAGGATAGAACAAACTTTTCATGCACCAACACTTAGTTCCCAATGGATATAATAAGGTGTAAGAGTTTATACAATATAAATTAATATTTTTGTATCTTGTCACTGTTCAATGATAGCTTTCCACCTTTTCCTGTGAATAATATTTTTCTATTAAGCTTGTAAATAGAGATTCGTTAAGTAAATAAAGATAGCTGTAAATCCAGTTGTTTGTTCTCAACGATCACAATGATAGTGGTTGACAATACAGTATAAAGATCTATCTTTACGCCACCCTAGAGAGTAGAGGTCACATACACTTTATGTACCTTTTGCATATTATAACACGTTAACCATTTGAACTTTCTTCTTATCTTCTAAGGCTTCAGATATTTGAATGTTGAATGTTGAAGCTTGTTTGTAGAAGAATATTTGTAAAGCCTTTGAACCTAAGTCTTGGAGTCTTCAGAACTTGTCACACAAAACCTTGTTCTTCAGGGTCTCAAGCCCTTGATTGTAATAACGTTCTTTTCTTCAAATCATTAGAACTTGTTCAGCAGAACCTCGTCTTCATAATCTTTACAACTTGTAACACAGAAGTAAGGCTTTAAAAGGCCTCCAAAGCTAAACCAAAATGGCATGACCAAAACTTCTTGTACTAACGTTCCTTAGACACGTTGCAGAAGATCAGTTCAGAACCTTGACTTTAACCAAACATGTAACCACATGTTTTCTTCTAGAGTGTAAGTTCAGAACCTGATGACGTCACACGCCTTGTACCTGAGTCAGAACATTATAGTAGGAACTACACACTAGACGAAACCATTAGTGTATACAATTGTTCTCTAAGATAAAATAGTTTATACATGGTAATCACCGTAACCGACAAATTCAGAATTAAGCTGACAAGTCCCCCTGAATCTTTTAAACCCAAAAATTCATTTAAGCTTGTTCAGAGTCTCCCCCTGAGCCTAAGACTCACAAAATAAATTTTGAGCATTCAGAATATAGAATATAGAAGTAACACTTCCCTACAACAACTCATCAGAGTCTGACTAGAATGCCTGGTCTTCATCTTAAAACCTGGTTTCTATCAGCACTTGGTGAAGAATCAAAACTTGATTTAAGCCTGATTAAGTAATGCCACACATCATGTATCAGTGCTTCTGTATCCCGATTCTAATATCACAAGCAAAACACTATGCTTATCAAGCATCAGTGTTTGATCTAATATTTTCTATGTATCATGCATTCAGACAGTACACAACTTTTGGATAGAGCGTACGTTGCTGAAGCACACATATTAGAGCATCATTTCTGAGGGGCATCCCTGTATGAGAGCATGCATCAGAATGTTGACTTGTCTTCCCTTCAGGGGAGCATAACTTCTGATAAGTGAAGCTTGAATTATGATTTTGTAGTAGAGTCTTATGAGAGACTCTTCCTTCTTGGAGATATGTTGAGATTCTTTTTTTGTTGATCATTCAGCATTCCATAGAACTATTGATGTTTCATTAGAACCAGAACTCAATGGTTCTTCTTTTAATTATGTATGTGCACACTCAATGAAATAATTAGAACTAAAATTATTCTTTATAAAATATATGTTTGTTGTCATCAAAACTTAGAGATTGTAAATAGATTCAAATCTTGTTCTTACAGAAAAGTGTGCCCTGATCAATAGAATAATCACGGTGTGAAGGATAATGGTAATGCAGCCAATTCTTGCAAGGAATGGATTATGGATTCATGTTGCACTTGGCACATGACTCCAAACAAAGATGTGTTTTAGGAATTTTGTGATCAAGATGGTGGATCGATGTTGTTGGGAAACAACAAAGCCTAAAAAGTTATAGGAATTTGATATATAAGATCCAAGCTCCATGATGAGTCAATAAAGCTATTGACTGGTGTCAGGTATGTACCTGAACTGAACGTAAATTTGATTTCTCTTGGTGAATTCTAAAACATAGGATATGTTTTAAAATGAGCACAAGGTATTCTAAGGGTATTTAAGGGGTCAAAGGATGTCTTGAGAGTGTTGGGAAATCATCATTAATAAGGTTGAAGGTAAAGCTTAACCTTCTAGGTTACATGATGATTTTTCAATAATAGTCTCACACACAAACACAAAAAAATAGTATAGATAAGTGAGAATAAGATGCAAGAAGTTTGAAGGAATGATGCCTCCTAGAGGATTCGAAAGTGTGACATAATTAGTTTTTAAGTGAAGATTGTGCTATCTAAAAATTAGATCCAAATTCTCCCTTTTGAGTCCTCTTAATCAATTAGGTTTTTTCTCTAATAGATTAGATTCTTCAATCTTTCTATTTTTGGAGAGATCTTAATAGATTATGTATTTTAAGGCACTTAGAACGCAAGGTGGGCTAGGATTTGATTTGAAAATACATTTTTCAAGTCTTTATAATAGATTATCTATATGTGCTAGTCGATTAAGATATCGTAATTCAACCTTCTTGTGCTTGTTGGGATTTGTGCAGGATTTTCTATCTTTGTGCACCCCCATTAATCTTTATTTGCACCTTTGACTATGAGATAATTAAAACACTCATTTTTATGGGTTAGAAATATTTTAATTTAAATATTAAAATAAATAAAATAACTATTTTAAGGTTTTAATCATATTTTTCATATCATTTCAACTTTAAAATAACTCTCTCTTTTGTCAAGAAAATCCTTGATAAATATTTTCCCTAGAGAGAAAAACACCTTACGTTGTATCATCCTTCACGAACAGTTGGATGTGACAGTTTGTAAATACATAATAATGGTTAAGTCCATTACAAACTTATTCATTCACCTAATCATTTCAAATCACTAACTTTGAGATATACTCAAATATATCACTTTGATCACAATGGTTTGACATTTTCCATTATCCTTCTTCTTCGAGATCAAAGACTTCCATAAATCATGTATGCTCCTATAGTATACTCATGCTTTGTATAACTTCTTGAAATAAACATTAAAACTTCAAGCTGCAAAGCATTCCTGCAAAATAATTAAGGTTTCACCTTCAATGCTCATATCATTCTCTTGGATCCATATGCATTAGTCGCAAAAGATCTAAGGTAATTTACTTTAGATATTTTAAGTTTAAAGGAAAATGATTTCAAGTGTCCAACTTTCATACAATGAGTGAATTTATATACTGTAAGCTTCTTTTTTCTGAGATCTTTATTTTTTAATATTGAAATTCTATCTCCCTTTTTGGTTGCATTTGAGCATATTTTATCTTCTTCATTGGAATACGGTTCTTCTATTTTTGCCCAAGGATGATGTCTATTTTCCTCTTCTTTGTTTTAATGTTGAAGAAAATTCTCCATCTTCATTATCGTTCTTTGAACAAGAGGATCCTTCGTCCGCTGTTGAACGTGCAATAATTGAGTATGTCATTTTGAAGGATTGAACTAGAGTTGTATAATAGGAGTAATATGAGGATTATGATTCTTCATATTGGATTCATTCATCTTCTCTATGATTTCCTTCTGTCTTGATTTTTTACGGAAATTCATGAAGGCTCCTATCTATAGATTTAAGAGTTGGATTAATTTTCCAATTCTTAATTCTTAGATGCTTATTAGTAAAACATTTCTAATAAATGTTCCTATATCTCTAGATTTAGGAAAAAACATCCATGGCTAATTTCTACAATTTCTTTTCCTCTTGTGTTCATCCTCTCTTGTTCGATACTTGGAGAAACTCCATATTACCTTTCTAAAGTATCACACATTTCCTTGGCGGTTTTATAATTATGAATAGTTAAGAGTTCACTATCATCTAAGAATATTATCATAAAGTTCTTCATTTTAAGATCTATATCTATCTTTCTATTTTCTTCTTCGGTCCAAGGGAAAAGGGTTTTTCCACAACTTAATCATCTATTTAATGAGTAGGGTAAACTGAACCATTAACTATAGTTTCCCATTATCTTCTGTCTAGACTTTCAAGAAAAAAGTTTGAATATAGCTTGCCAATTATAAAGATTGATATTTTGAAAAGTGTTGGTGTATTTAAAGATCTTGTGTCAAAAATCATCTTTCTCCTCAGATGATTAGTCCTTAAATAGGAGTTAGGCTCTAATGTCACTTGTTGGACTTGAGACTTCACACACAAGAGGGGAGTGAATTGTGTGGTTTGGAAAACCTTGGTTTTGAAAACTTTTGGAAAGTCAAATCATAGTTTAAAAACATTTTCTAAATCTAAGCAGCAGAAATTAAATAGTGCAAATTAAAGTGCCAAAATTAAATAGTTAAGGGGAGAAGGAGAACACCAAGAAATATACAGGTTCAGTCGAAAATAAGTTAATAATGACCCTAAAAATTTATCTTTAGAGTTTCCACTAGTACTTAAGAGCTTTTAGTAGGAAAGACTCACGAGCCCTCTTATACAAGGATATGATGGCTGAAATTCAATGAAATATTATATGACGATAGATATGGGCATTTGCATCTTTTCTCTAATATATTTATGAGAGTGAAGTGACCAATATTCATTCCCAACAGTGGATTAACGTAGTAGTCTCCTCTCTATGAAATATGACTTTGTAGCGGTTAGTCTTCAAGATCCAAAATAACTGAGCTCATTCCTCTGGTTTCGAGGGTAACCAAATAACCTCTTAGATATTGACCGGGCTTATCTATAAACCTTAGAGGATTTCTAACTAGGATAGTCTTCAACCTCTCTTGGTTTTTACCAAGATTAATATGAACCAAAGGAATATTTTAGCGACTAATCTGTAACCAAAATCTAGGACTGATCACACAATCCCAAACCTAAGATTTTATTGGGTTATCTTTGAACCACAAATAATCCATAATTTGATAGTATTCAACAAAGTTATAGAAAATACTCCCTTGGTGAATTTTATAATTCTACCCTTCCAGAATTACAAAAGTATCCTCACTCACAAATGAATTTTTCTTACAAAAGAATTTGGCTATAACAACCAGTGAGAAAAAAGTTAAATAAAAATTTAGAGAGATAGAGGGAGATAAAAGTGTCAAAACACGATTATGGATATTTTGAAATGAGAAAAGAGGCCTTTATTTATAGGCAAGAGGTATTTTCAAAATGAAATTTGGATTCAATGAATTTTACAGCTAGCTAATCGATTAGACAAAAGTGTTAAACGATTAGGTTTCAAAAAATAATCGATTATAAGTTCCAAAAATGGAAGTTTAAGATATATGGTCGTTACACATCATAAACACACAATTTAAATGACTTGGGGCATAAGTTTTATTTGATCTAAAAAATTAGACCAATGTCACAATCTATTAGATAAGCCAAATGCTTCCAGGTGTACATGACGACCGTCATGACTTCCAGGTGATCATCAAGACAGGCTCACTAATGCTATTTTGCGCAATTTTTTTCTTTGTTTTCACCATTTTCTCATGCCTTTGTCATTATTTGATTATTTCATGAAACACGACATAAATATCATCATAACACTACAAAATATCTAAAATCAACACTAAAACATATGTGAATTGAGTGAAATAAGTCAATGATTTTGCGTGTTATCAATTCCCATCATTAGAGGGAGTTGCTTTAAAAGGAGAAACCAAATTTTTTTCTTGAATATTGTATTAACTTTTCAAAAATAGGGTTATGTATGATGAAAGAACATCTTTGATCACTTAAGTTATCTTGATGATAAAAGACTTCACTTAATAGAGGGTTGCCATCATCAAAATTAAAGTTTTTTCATCTAGAATATGCATTATAATTGAAAAGATATTCTATATTTTTCACTTCAATCACATGTATGACCTGTTGGAATAAAGGGTTTTCAAGAAAGATGATTTATGAAAGAGAAGAAAAATAAGAAGATAAAAGAGAGAGAATTGAGAGTTTTTTATACAATATATTTCTCACTGTGTATATTTACAAACTCAACAGCCCTTTATATAGGCAAATAATGCCCAAGCCCAATTAGATAAAATGCTAAAGCCCAAAACATGATTTCAACAGACTGCAATATCTTTTGTATTCGACTCTGTCGAATACAGCTAACAACCTATACAAAAGCTATTCGACATACACCGCATAAGCATTTTGACAGAACAAGAATTATACATCTAACACAACCCCTAATTCATGTTCTTGATATTTCTCATCCCGATGCTTTTCATTAACTCGTCGAACCTGACTTTCTTCATAAGTTTGGTAAAAATGTTGGCTAGTTGCACTTCTGTCTTACAATGATTTATCTCAAGTTTCTCTTTGTTGACTTGATCCCTTAGAAAATGATACCTTCTTTCTATGTGCTTACTTCGACCATGACACACTGCATGATTCTCTAGGTTTATAGATGACTTGTTATCGACAAACAACTTCATCTTCTTAGATTCCATTATCTTGAGTTCTTTAAGTAGAATTTTGATTCATGCTGCTTGGATGCAGCATATGATGCAGCCACATATTCTTTTTCGCATGATGATAAAGCTACAATGATTTGCTTCCTCGAACTCTATGATATTGGAGCACCTTCAATCATGAAAATATAGCCTGCAATACATTTCTTTTCATCTTGATCTCCACTGAAATATAACTCAGTGTATCCATGAACTTCGACATCTGTGTTGTTCTTCGACTTCTTTAGTAACAACACACCATGATCAATAGTTCCCTTTATGTATCCCAACGCCCTTTTTACTGCGATGAGATGACATTCTTGTGGTTTCTCCATAAATCTACTCAACAATCCTACACTTTGGCAGATATCTTGTCTAGTATTGCAAAGATATCTCAAGGATCCAATGATTTATTTGTAAAGGGTAGAACTTACAAACTCATCATACATTTCCTTTTTCAACTTTGATCCAGTTTCTAACGGAGTGACAACTACATTACAGTTTCTCATTTTAAACCTCTTCAAAATATCCGCAGCATACTCCGTTTGATGCAAGAAAACTCCTTCTCTAGTGTCTTTGAATTCCATCCCTAGGAAATATGAGAGATTCCCTAAGTCAGACATTTCAAATTTCTGCATTAATTTCGACTTTACCTTCATTATCTCAACTTTGTCTACTCCTGTAATTATTAAATCATCAACATAGAGGCATCAAATGATTCGACTGCCATTGTTGATATCATTTACATACACCCCATGTTTAGAGACACACTTTGTGAAACCTGCATTAATCAGAAAGCTATTTATCCTCTTATTCCAAGCTCTAGGAGCTTGCTTCAAACCATAGAGAGCCTTCCTAGGTATTGTTCTTCTCAATAGCTCTAAGTTTTTCATTCATGGCTTCACACAAACTCTAATTGCTCAAGGCTTCGCCCAAGTCAATTGGTTATGCTTCAACCATTATCATGGATTCTTCGATTAAGTCACCATCTGCATCGACTGCTTGATCTAGAGACCTTTCATATCCAGTTAGCCTGGTCGACTCAGTTCTTGTTCTTGTCGACCTTCTTTCATTCTTCACAGGTGGTTCTTCATTTTGACTGGTTAAAGTATCTCCTTGTTCATTTTGACTTGTCTAAGCTTTGTTCTGTTCATCTTCGTCGAACACATTTGTGACTGTGTATGATTCTTGTCGAACTAAACTTTGACACCAGTCTCACCCTTTGATTTCATCTACAAGAACATCTTGACTGATCACTAGTTTATCTTTGTTTGGAGAATACAACTTGTATGCACCAGTTTAATGATAACCTATGAGCACCATGACTTCACTTTGATCATCCAGTATCTTTTTCAATTATTCAGGTATATGTCTAAAGCACATTGATCCAAAAACTCTAAGATGACTCACATTTGGCTTCGACCCTGTCCAAGCCTCATGCGATGTCTTTTCGACCATCTTCTTTGTTATGCATATATTTAGAATATTTATTATTGTCGTAGCTCCTTCAGCCGAAAATCTCTTAGGCATATCTTTAACTTTCAACATTCTTCTCGTCATGTTCAATATAATTCTATTCTTTCTCTCTATCGTGCCATTATGTTGAGGCATATAGGGTGCAATAACCTCATGATCTATAACTTCCTCATTGCAAAATATAGCACATTCAATAGAAGTATATTCACCACCACTATCAGTTCTTAACTTCTTCAATTTTCAGCCACTCTAATTCTCAGCATACAACTCGAACTTCTTGAACTGTGTGAATACCTCACTCTTCCTTTAAATAAGGTAAATCCATATATGTTTTGTGAATTCATCAATGAAAGTAAGGAAATACATGTTACCTCCATTTGACTTCACTTCAAAGGGTCCATACACATCAGAACGAACCAGCTCCAATATTTGCTTTGATTTTACGGGCATGTCATGTTTGAACGCCTTCCTTGCCGATTTATCTTTGCAACATTCCTCGCATATCTGTTTTGGTTCCTTTACATACGGCAACCCAAACACCATCCTTTTCTGATTGAGCATGCATAAACTTTTGAAGTTTAGATGTCCAGACCTGCGATGCCATAGCCAGTTTTTGTCTTCTTCTGTAGTTGAAGCAAGACATTTGTGATCTGATGCGTTGAGTCCAACTTTGAACATTTTGTTCTATGCCAATGGTGATTTCATTATTAGCCTCTCATCAGCCCTGTATACCTTCATCTGATTTTTCTCCAGCTTCATATTGAATCCTTTTACAAGTAATTGATCTACACTTATCAAGTTACTTGTAATAGAAGGTACATATAGTAGTTCAGTGATAGAAGTTTTTCGACCATCCTTCTTGACAATCGAAATATCTCCTTTATCACCTATTTTGATGTTCCTTCCATCTACAAACTTTATCACCTTTTCGACTTACTCATCTAACTTGGTAAACCATTTTTATTACCAGTCACGTGGTTGCTGCATCTTGAATCCAGATACCATATGTTGTTTTTCTCAGTGTTCGACTTAGTGTTCACCATCAACAACACATCATGTGAATTATCATCTCCAGCTTGTGCATATTGAGCTTCATCACTATGTTTCGCCCTCGCATAGTGACCAAAACCTTGACAATTGTAACATTGCACCTCTTTCGTCTCAACTTTCTTCCCAGAATACTTGTTGCCCACACCTTTCTTGATCGAATCAATATTCTTGGTTGACTTCTCATCACTAGCAAGATTATTTCGCTGCTTCGACTTCTCGTTTCCAGCTTTATTGCTGAATCTTGATTGCAATGCCTGTTCAGTCACCTTCTCTCTTTCTAAGTTTCTCTGCTTCAACCTCATTTAATGATCCTCCAATGAAGCTTGATGTTCTTCAAACTTCATCTCAGATAGATTCCTGGTCTCTTCAATTGTCACAACAATGTAATCGAAATCTGCAATTAAAGATCTCAACACCTTTTCTATCTTCTACAGATTCGTAAAAGATTCACGACATGCCTTCATCTGGTTTGTTAGCGTCATAACTCTTCTTCTGATCTTTGTGTGCAGTTTTCTGGGCATCCGTCGCATCTGCTTCTAGTTCTGATACTCCATCATTCGAGATTTCAACAATATCTTGAAATATGAAAATAACCTTCATCTGCGCAACCCACCGCTGATAGTTTTCACCTTTGAAAACCCGTAGATTCGCTGGAAACTGTGTTGATGTTGTTGTTCCGTTTGTCATTAGATTCTCTCTAAATCGCAATCAGGCTCTGATACGAATTTGTTGATACAAAGAGTTTCAAGAAAGATGATTTATGGAATAGAAGAAATTGAGAGTTTGTTATATGATATATTTCTCACTGTTTATATTTACAAACTCAACAGCATTTTATATAGGCAAACAATGTCCAGGCCCAATTAGACAAAATGGTAAAGCACAAAACATGATTTCGACAGACTGCAATATCTGATGTATTCGACTCCGTCGAATACAACTTACAACCTATACAAAAGCTATTCGACATACACCACACAAACATTTCGACAGAACAAGAATTATACATCTAACATGAACGATGTGATATTTCGTATTTAATTGATATGAAATCCTTTATATATTTAAACTGTAATTACTATTAATTACCAAAACAAAGAATGATTAAAAAGTAATAAGAAAATATGGGAAAGATAAAAAACTTTTTAAAATTTGAGTTTTGAGAATGAAAATAAAAAATAAAAAAGTTTTGTATATTAATACTAAGATGGAAAAGGGTTTAATATTCAAGCAAAATATTTTGTATTTAATATAACTTCAAGTATTATAGAATATGAGTATGTAAAATCTTATTCCATGGCACACTATAAATAGTAATTCACAAACAACACATCTGCTCTTGTCTTCTATACGTCAATGTACGTTGCTAATAACTTTACTTACTACGCTTCTTTGTTTGTCCTCTCACAAAATTGTACCATTATTTATAACATCTAGTCCCGACATGATATAATTTCTTCTATATATCATTTAACTAGATATGTTCACACGCATTACTCTTTCTCTTTCTCTTTTAAGCCATAATTTCTGTGTTTTAAGGTATTCTCACATTTGGATTTTATAAGTTGTTCAGATTGATTGCAAATATATAAATGAGATGACACAACTCAATCATCTCCATATCAATACACTACAAGTAGATTTCGAGCCACTCTTTCTCCTTTCTTCCCTAAAGCTTATAAACCGCTTCATCAGAAAGTTTTAAGAATTTGTTGTCTGGTAAGTGATTTGCAAAATTGAAGAATATTTTTCTTGTTTAGATTGTAGTTTATAATCTTGTGTATCTGTCGCTAAAATTCAAAGTTTTTTGCATTAAATCCATCAACGGCATGACATCCAAAAATCATCATCAACTTGTCGTTGTCGTTATATTTACTGTTGCACTTGCATTGCTTTTTATATTTACAGTTTAGCGGTCTGTTAATGAAATGTTTTCAATACTCTCAGTTTCCAGCCATGGCAGCAAATCGTTTTTCCACAATAGTCGCCATGCTTTTGGTTGTTTCGGTAGCTCTCGCTTCTCTCCCACCTCCACCTCCAGGTAACTAATTCTTCTTTTTTTTTTGTTCTTTCTTATTCCGTTATAGCTTCAAGTGAAAATGTGTTTTACTTTATTTTCAATAGGTACTTTTGCTTCTGCACCATAACAGGATGTTTTTGACGAGACCAACAACACCAACCGGAACTCTCCTAAGTCTATTCCAACATGGGTCATTGCTGTGACGGGAGTCGGTCTCGGAGTCGTTTTCATGGGAGTATTAACTTGTGTGTATTTAAGACCCACTACTTGCTGCCGGATCAGTGCTTGGAGAGCCGGTGTCACTACAACTAGTCCGAGCACGAGCAGCACCTTACAAATTATAAATATATGAATTTCTTGTGTCACTACAACTAGTATGATTACTTGTTATCAGATAACACACTATCTCTTGCATAATTACTTTTCTAATTAACTCTTAGCCTCCAGTTATAACTAACTTCCTATTTTTATAACTAACTCAATATATTACATTCGTAATACACTCCCCTGAAACTAAGGGGATTTAAGCTTGCTTCCAAGATCACAAAACGCTGCACTTATTACTGAATCCAAATTTAGCATTATTCTCTCTCTTTTAACCTGTTTGCAAAATTAGCACTAATTTCTCTCTTTTAAGCTCATCTCACATTTGGATTTTATTAGTTGTTTAGATTGGTTACGAATATAATTTAGCACTAACTTATAATGCTATATAATAATAATAATAATAATAATAATAATAATAATAATAATAATAATAATAATAATATTGTGAGTGCACTACCGACCAAAATTGTAAGAGAGTAAGCACCACTCTATTTCGGTTGGTGTTGATAAACATACAAAATAAATATATAAATGACCTTGTTATGATATCACACAACTATACCATTAACCAAACACACTCTATAAAAACTGCTGAAAGCAATCAAAACAATAATTATGATCTTTTGTAATATCTTTCAACAAAACTACATTGGCTTGATAAGAGTCTCAACAGAGGTAACAAAAGATTTAACTATGTTTTCCAAACAAAAATATGTATATCTTATATTCTAGAGGAGTCTTGAGTTTCAAACAAAACACTCTATTGACTCTTGCAAATAGTATATATAAAAATAAAAATAAAATAAAATCATGTAATTTATCCTTGATCAAGTAGAAAATAATGTATTTAATTTTATCAATAAACACGTATAACTTTTACCAATCTTCATTAGCTACAAGCATGCGGTAGAAACACATATGCTTTACTTACTCTCAAATCCTTTTGCATCATTACCATGTTTGTTAATTAATACTCAAGTTGGGAAGACACATTATACCCGGTCTCTTTCACCTCCCTTAACTAATGAGTTTTTTCTCATAGTTATGTAAGAATAAGATTTGGTTATGCATATGACTTTAAGTTTTGATGATAATGTTATATGATATCTTATAGAACAATTTAATACTCTAACGGTCTTTGTCTAGTGTGTACCTTTTGCTAAATAAATTTTGACTCTAAAGATAAGGCGTGTGACATCATCAGTATCTGTAAATGCAGAAAATGGAAACAAAGAAATCTTGAATTCAAATAGCCGACAAATTTAGATCTGATACATAAATTAAATGGTAGAAATAAATCCTAAAACTAATTTGGTAATAGTCCTCCGATGTGGAGAACTATTACTTTCATATTCTAAGAAAAAGTTATGAACGAAAAATAAAATATATCTCTTAAAATGGACGAGAGAGGGCCCTATTTATAGCCTTGGAGACGCGCGGGAGTTGAGAAATCTTCTCCTCCGGAATTTCCTCCGTAGCGGCCGCTACAGATTGAAGAACTCTCAGTGTAACGGTCGTTACACTCCTGAACTTGGGGTAGGGCTTGTGTCACGGGGTGTAACGGTCGTTACACTCCTGCTTTTGAGGAAAGGCTTGCGTGGCAGGGTGTAACGGTCGTTACACTCCTTTAGGCCAATGTGTAACGGTCGTTACACTCCCTTAGGCCAATGTGTAACGGTCGTTACACTCCCATAGGCCAATGTGTAACGGTCGTTACACTCCCTTAGTGGATTGGGCCAGTGCTTCTTTTCTTGGGCTTTTTGCCTTTAGTGCACCCTATTCTACCACACACCCCTCAATTGCATAATTGTTCTTGATTAGCTTGACTTTTATCGACTTTCTTCGCACATGCCTTGCAAACATCAAATTCCCGAAAACATAGAAAATACCAGCATAATACAAATAAAGAGTAATTTAATTAATTAAAATAGAGACATAATTTATGTTAATCAAGCCAAATATACTATACATTTTCGTGTTATCAAATACCCCCACACTTAAATCATTGCTTGCCCTCAAGCAATCGACCAACACGATAAAAGAAATGATAAGAGAGCTTTGAAACAAGGGCACAACACGACTCCTAATCATACGTGGCTTCTAGGCTAATGTTAGTTTGATAGGTACAAGTATTAAATACCAAGGAAACCGTAACGACACAATGTACAAAGACTACCACTTTATGCAAACCAATTTGAATCATGCCATTATAACTCAACCTATATCTCTCATTGTTATTTCACTCTGTTTATTCAAGTCCAATCACATTAAGCCTGTTATCTGTACACGCATATAGTAGGGGAAATCGTTAGCGACTATGATCCTTTTCTTTTCTTTAGCACGGGGTTCTAGTATTTAAGTGGTGCAACCCATTTTTCCCAACTGTGGTTGCGGGGAATCGAATCGTAGCTCGCCCTACCAAGTTCAGTACCAGTGACCTCTGGGCCAACCAACAATGGATTCTTATTATTAAATCCTTACAGGCTTAACAACCGTTGGACTAAATGACCGGGTGAGGGTCACCTAACTTAGAAGGATATTTTTCAATTAAATCATTTATTTATTAAAAACAGGATTATTCACTTATATTCATCGACTCCCTACGTAGTTTATGTTTAAGATGGTGTTGACTGCTAATATAAACTACTTAAGAGCTACTTTGAAAAATTGAGCCTAAGGTCTTGACATAATGGGTACCCAGATTGATATTACATAATGAGGGGTTTAGGGTGTCATAACGGTATCGATTTTATCGAAACTTTCCCAAGTCTCTCTAACAAAGCCTAGACAACCTATAAACTTTCAGAGTATGGTGCCATGAATCAAAAAGAAAATTTTTGTTGGAGGCTAAAATTTTAAAAATACGAGGAAATTCGATAACAACAGAAAAGAGGCAAACAGACTTGACAACACACGCTATGACTCGAGCAAATACCGAAAACAAGTAAAATTCTAAAAACATGAAGTAAACTTAGAAAAGGATCAATCAAACTAAAAAGAGATAAATGGAAAGCGATAGAGTTCCTCCCCCACACTTAAACCAAACGTTATACTCAATGTTTTGATAAAAGGTGGAAATATGAAAGACGGAACCTGTATGAATGCTATTGATGGGCTATCACGACCAAATCCGCTCAACATCCAGAGGAAGTACCTTCTCCTATCATACTCATTAACAATGTCACCACCAGCAGTGACATTCGTAGGAATTTGCGTGGGCACTGGCTCATCTTCGAGATGATCATCTATAAATTTTCCACCTAGAGATGGCCGAGACATGAGGAGCCATCCATATATGTATTTTCCAACTTTCATGCTGAATCTTGATTGCAATGCTTGTTCAATAACCTTCTCTCTTTCTGAGTTTCTCTGCTTCAACCTCATTTCATGAGCCTCCAATGAAGCTTGAAGTTCTTCCAACTTCATCTCGGAAAGATTCTTGGCTTCTTCAATTGTCATGGTAATGTAGTCCAAATCTGTAATTAAAGATCTCAACTCCTTTTCTATCTTCTGCAGGTCTGTAACTGATTCACCGCATGCCTTCATCTGGTTTGTTAGCGTCACAACTCTTGAGAAATATGCAGAGATTGATTCATCTTCTTTCATCTAAAGCATCTCATATTGCTTCCTTAGTTTCTACAACTTCACCTTCTTCTATTTCTCATCTCCACCATACAAGGTTTTTAGCTTTTCCCAAGCTCCTTTTTCTCTTTCTTCTTCAATAATTTTCTCGAATACATCAAAATCCACACACTGGTGAATCAAGAAAAGTGCTTTACCATATTTCTTCCTCTGATCTTTGTGTGCAGTTATTTCGGCATTCATCACATCTGCTTCTAGTTATGATACTCCATCATTCATGATTTCAAAAATATCTTGAAATCTGAAAATAACCTTCATCTGCGCAACCCACCGCTGATAGTTTTCACCTTTGAAAACCGGTAGATTCACTTCAAACTGTGTTGATGTTGTTGTTCTGTTTGCCATTAGATTCTCTCTGAATCGCAACCAGACTCCGATACCAATTTTTTGGAACAAAGGGTTTGAAGAAAGATGATTTATGGAAAAGAAGAAGAAGAAGAAAAGAGAAGAGAGAGAATTGAGAGTTTGTTATATGATATATTTCTCACTGTGTATATTTACAAACTCAACAACCCTTTATATAGTCAAACAATATCGAGGCCCAATTAGAAAAAAATGCTAAAGCACAAAACATGATTTCGACAGACTGCAATATATGATGTATTCAACTCTGTCGAATACAACTTACAACCTATACAAAATCTATCCGACATACACTACACAAACATTTTGACAGAACAAGAATTATACATCTAACAGGAGAGATGTGATATTTCGTGTTTAATTGATATGAAATCCTTTATATTTTTAAAATGTAATTA
This sequence comes from Vicia faba, assembly GCA_948472305.1. Classification (NCBI taxonomy): domain Eukaryota; kingdom Viridiplantae; phylum Streptophyta; class Magnoliopsida; order Fabales; family Fabaceae; genus Vicia; species Vicia faba. Next base: position 126,200 of record CATIWC010000542.1, on the reverse strand, counting down.
CTATTAATTACCAGAACAAAGAACAATTAAAAAGTAATAAGAAAATATGGGAAAGATAAAATCCTTTTTAAAATTTGAATTTTGAGAAATAAAATAAAAAATAAATTAGTTTTGTATATTAATACTAAGATGGAAAAGGGTTTAATATTCAACCAAAATATTTTGTATTTAATATAACTTCAAGTATTATAGAATATGAGTATGTAAAATCTTATTCCATGGTACACTATAAATAGAAAGTCACAAACAACACATCTTCTCTTGTCTTCTATACATCAATTTGCGTTGCTAATAACTTTACGTACTATGTTTATCTCTTTGTCCTTTCATAAAATTGTATGCTTATTTCTTTGTAGTTTACCTTAGTAATAGAGCTTCTGATTGTGACTCTAGTTGAAGAGCTTCTGAAGATTTCTCAAAGCTTTGTTATTCTGTTTGTCCAAGATCTGAAGATATTAAAGACAAAGGTTCTGGAAGAATAAGTTTTGAAGATTCTGAAGACAAAGATTCTAAAAACCAAGTGTTGAAGACTCTGAAGACAAGGATTTGGATGAATGAGTTCTGAAGACTCTAAAGACTTAGGTTATAAAGATTCTAGTTTTGGTCCTTCTAAGCATGCTTCATCATCAACTATCAGAAGCCTCTGAAGATTAGAAGATAAGATCAAAATTGGTTTATTTAAGAGAATAATACAAGGAACAAATGTTTCCACTATCCTGATAAGTTGTCGCAAGGATAGTACTATGGTACTATGTTGTGTACCACTCTATCAACGACAGTTGTGGATAAAATAGTTGGAATTAAATAGCCATATTCTACCTCCAACAGGTTTCTTTTTGGATATAAAAAGAAGACTTGGAAGATCAAAGAAATACTGAAGAACTGACTCACTACAAAACTTACATTGAAACATTACTCAACTGTATTTCAAATATTCATTTGTAAAGTTTTATAAATGCAAGGAACTTTTGTTTGTTAACTTGCAAGCAAGGAGCTTTTGTTTATTAAATTGCTATTAACATTTTTGTGTTATTTCATTGTATTCAAATTTGTGTAATATTCTTTCAAGAAGAAATCTTGTAACACACTCATTGTATTTTTAACTTTTAAGTTGATTGTTCTTTGAGAGATTATGTGTTAGTCAAAATTTCTTAAGAAGACATTGACGGGTAGTCTTTGTGATTTGCAACATTGACATGTTGTCTTTGTTGTGTTTGTATTCAATTAGGTTATACTTGAATAAATTTGTTAATAGTGAACTAGGATAAATATATAAGTTTCATTTATTTTTGTTCTTGTGTTCTTTGTTTTGCCTTAGGAAGAATTTGTTTTAAATCCTAAAACCTAATTCATACCTCTCCTTTTTTGAGTTTCTCACATCTTCAATTGACATCAGAGCTCTGATTCTGATATTGATTGTTACCAAACACTTAACTGTATCAAATAAATATCCATAATTTTCTATGAAATACAATGGCTATTCCACCACCCCCAGCTGCACCTGTTATCAATGAAAAAGATCACTATAATTCTAAACCTCCAATCTTTGATGGAGAAAGAATTTATTATTGGAAATATAGGCTTAAACTTTTATTTCTTGGTCACGATGTTGATCTATGGGAAATGGTAGTAAATGACTACAAACATCTTGTGGATGCTAGCGGAAACAATATTGAAAGAAGAACGATGAATGAGCAATAAAATAAATTTTATAAGAATCATCATAAAGCAAGTACCATTTTGTTGAAATTTATTTCTTACAATGAGTATGAAAGGATAACGAATAGAGACTCTGCTAAGTCTATATATGTGTACATCTCAGAAATAATAAACCCTACCGGGTAGTGAAAACGACAAAGGAAAACGAAAAACTAATAGTCGGCTTAGGGTGAAGGCACCCGGGGTGCAACAATGCTAAGGGAGTCCCAGAAAATCCATGGACCTGGGTAGCACCTCGCCCTCACCCTCGACTCAGACAAAGTGTATAACCGAGTAGCACCTATCCATGATTGATCAGCATCTCGGCTCATTAAAGCATGTAACAATAACGCCCCAAATTATAGATTAATTATTATTTAATTAATTAAGTGTAAATATATGAGTCTTTTTGAAGTATTTGGTATATATCATGTTTTGGTATTTTGTATGAGTCCTTGTGAGGATATATGATGTGTATTCGTGATACATTTATGATAAAATAATGATGACTTGATGAATAAGATGTTGAAGATGATGATTTGTATGGTGTAGGACAGGATAACAAGAAGGATTAGAACTTAAATAATTATTTTAGAGTTATTTTGATTTAATAGTGATTATTTAGAATTATTTGGATATAAATAAATAGAATAATATATGATGTAGAGAAATTAAGGGCATTGTAGTCATCAAGGAAGAATAAGTGAGGGCATGATGGGAAGTTCATTATTAGGGGTCTAAGAGGGAAAGTTTGGTATAAGGAAAAGGTTTGGGACTTACACGATCATTTTGTGCGGTCGTAGAATTGGAACTGACATTGTGGAGAAAGAAAGCTAGGGCATATAGACAGGAGGATAATGTGATAGAACACCAAGGGATTGGAATTTCTTCAATAATCTAAGGTAAGGGGAGTTTTATCATTATTATATTTGATTAAAGGTTTATATGATGGTAGAATTGCCTTAGGTTTTGGTAGATGGGGAATTGATGATGATTGATGAGGAATTGATGAATTGGTGATGAATAATGACTTATAATTAATGTATAGGTAGTGTAGTGTCATACTATATTGATAGATGATAAAACTATGTTATTAGATGATACTTTAGGACCTGTAATATGATGCAATCACAGAAAAAATTGATTGGCGTATGCAGGAAATTGCAACAGGAAAACCCTGTTCGCGCAGCTTTGCCGGGCGATGAAGGTTGTGTCGCCAGGCGATGGAGTTTCGCTAGGTCGTCACCAAGAGAAATATGTGGCATTGGATGGCATAATAGAAGATATTTTCTGGAGTGTGTCACCTCTAGCATCATCGAATGAAGCGGATGTGCAAGTTGCATCGCCAAGCGATGGACATGTGTCGTCGGGTGAAGGAAGGCAGTATTGATTGGTTGTTTTGGACTTTCTTAAAATAGCCATAACTTGAGTTTTAGAACTCGGTTTGAGGTGTCATTCGAATTTTTGAATATCTAATGCAATGAACTTTTGTTAGATGGAATAAAACGAGATAAAATAAGTATTTTCCCAATAACTAAGCTACGAATAAGTTAGGTTCCCCGTGTTGGGTTATGGTGATGCTTTGTTTATTATGATGATGTTATGATGATACTTTGTTTATTATGATGATATTATGATGTCATGATGATGCTTTGTTTATTATGATGATATGATGATATCATGATGATGCTTTATTTATTTTTGCTATTGGTGTTGTATACAAAAATAAATTTTAGGGATGAGAAAAGAAGTAATTTTTTACAATTTTTACACCCGCCGCGGTTGCGAATCTTTAGTGCCTACGTACCATCTTTCGTGCAATAGGGGATCAGGGTACTCGTAGTTCACCTTTAAAAAAATTTAAAACCCAAATGTGTTGGTTAATTTTAAGAGACGATATATCATCGTCTTATCCAAGTGGAAAACATACTTACTACCCCTGATTGTGAGAAAGGAGAATTTGCGTCATCTCAAGGTGGAGGATATAGCTTGGGTTTTAAAATCAACAAAGCCTCCCTCAACATCTAAGTGGAAAATATCTCACTTCACTACATATCATTGAAGTATAGCAATTAACATCACTACAAGGATTGACAAGAGTCTAATCTTTTTGAGAAAAAGTTTTAAAGTAAAAAGGCAAAGTGGAAAAATAGTTTGAATGAGATTGATTGACTTTTAGTATTCTCACAAAAACGTCAAAGTATTATTAAGTTGGTTAATGTTTGATTAAGAAAATAATTTTGAAAAATGCAGAGACCTAAGTCCAAGTTTATTGGGAAAGCGATTCAAGTCTAGAAAACAAGAATAGTTTTGAAAAGGAGGGAGAAGATTTTTGAAATTAAAGAAGATGGGAGGAGATAAAGAGACTATCCTAAAGCATAAGGTAAAAGCTAGGAAAAAGAACCGTCTAACTAACAAGAAGCCAACACTAGACATAATGAGTCAATGTAGAATTCTCATCCTTTATATTGAAACCAAACAATTAAAGATAATAAACCTCTTAATAATACCAAAATTAAAATGCATTAAGTCTTCACAAAAAATGGGCAGAGTAACGACTATACGCCTATGAATTCCCGATCATAGACAAAGCATATAATCAGAATAACCTGCACACAAAGAAAAACAACCCAATGTCTCGGGGTAAACCCCAAGAACTCCAGGAAAAAATAATAATAGAAGTCAGAAAGTCACAAGGATAGTCTAGGCTTCTAATACTAAGTCAAAAAAATCCACAACTCCAAAATGCCAACGATAGTAACCAAATAGTCCAAGAAATATTAAAGATTTGTATTGTTCAAGTTGGTTATTAGGTATCTTCAAAAAGAAAATGATAAGCTCAAGTGAGCAAAAATAAAAATGACATAAAGATAAATGCTCAAGTGAGCAAAAATGAAAATAGCATGAAATATAAATGCTAAATAAATAGTGCATAAAAGTAAAGGCGTAAAATAAAATCATAAGAAATAAAAATCAATTGTTAATAGGTTAGAAATTAGAGGTTAGTTGAATGACCATCTTGAAACTTGCATTTGAAAACTCATTAGAAGATTAATAAATTCAAAGCCTCTCAATAATAAGTTTCATTTGCTTTTTGTCAAGTATATCATTCATTTCAAATTCTGAAGGCAACAACAAATGACCAATGATGTTTAAATGATTCACTTAGACCAAATTTTATGAAAGTTCATTAGAGGATTGATAAGACCAAAGCCTCCTAACAATGAACCTCAAGGTTATTGGATCAAAAGTTTCAGGTTAAACATACTTGGGCTTACAAACATAGGTTTGGGCCACAAATGATCATTTCTCGAATCAGGACAAAATTTAGAGCTATGTTATGCAATCGTAAGTGGACTTATATAGAAGTCGCACCTATTTTGAGGTCATCAATAGAAATCTATGTACCATATTTTTGGAGAGATGATATGTAGATCATCCTCTAACAACATTTGACACAAATGAGAAAGGGATAAGATGAAAAGGGAGGCGATGCAATGTATGAAATTTGGGTTTCAAATATCATCAATATCATTCATCTATTTTGGTGAATTTGGTTTTTCAACCTATCAACACTCAAGATCCAATGAGGTTGAAGAATTTGTCACTAAATGAAGTCTAAGTCAGAACCAAATAAAATAATAACAAAATGAAATTTAATAAAACAAAATTAAAATGGTTAATAAAAGGAGAATAATTGGTAAAATACACAAAGTATATTAAAACATCAAATAAAATTCCTAAAAAATAGTCAGGGGTCAAACATGATTTAATAAAGGTTGATAAAAAAATTCAGAATTTTTTAAAGTTTGAAACTATTTTTAAAAATTGAAGAAATAAGAAAAATAAACCAAAATTTATGAAAAATAGTAAAATCAGAAATAAAAATAAAATAAGGTCACCAATATATGTCAAGAAGTCATTGGATCCTTCCATAATTTTTTTTAAAATTTAAAAAGACCACAAAGTATTTTTAAAACAATTAAAATAAGACAAACAATTCAAAAATCATGAAAAATATCAAACATCAAAATAAAAATATGAAAAAATATTCACAAAGTCAGAAATAATTCAAAGTATTTTTTATATTTTTTTCATAATTTTTGGATAAAAAATAAAAGAGTTATGAATTTTTAAAGATAAAGGAATTTTAAAAATAATTTTGTAAAATAAAATAAATCAGAAAAAACCACAAGCATTGGATCTCATTAACTTTAACACACTGGCAGATCTAATGGATATGAGGTGAGGGAGTATCATGAACCCAAGTCAAGGCGCGCACATGTAACACAAGAAAGTCCAACCAATCAAAATAAAAAATTGGCTAAGCGTAATTGGTTGAAGAACGACACGTAGGTCATCTTCAACCTCCAGCCTCCTGCAAATAAGACAAAACCAAGATCTTGAATCTGTAAATTTACGCGTTCATAGTGGTACCATTAGATGCGTCTACTTGAGACGATCACAACCATATGCTCGCGAAAAATTTCTATAAAGCATAGCGTAGTCGATTTGAAAAAAACCAGAGAGTTTTAAAAATGTTAAAATAAAAAAGCATAAGCATCAAATGCATTAATTCACCAAAATTGAGTTGATAGCAAGCATCAGTGAACATCATAAACCATTCCAGGAATTTGAGTTAGAGGATTTGGTGACTTAAACTACATGAACAAGGTCAGATAAACTTGCTTTGTAAATGTACTTGGCTAGCATGATTTAGGGCACCTCAAGGCTTGGTTCTTCTTCTGTTAGCTTGAGTGAAGTTCAAGGATGAAAGATCAACGAAGAAATTGGATTGAAAAATGGAGAAAAGAGGAATTCGAAATCTCGGAAAAGTGAGTTATTGAGGGAGTTTAACAGAGTTATTTTGGCTATTCAAGCTTGAAAAAATGAGAGAAATGATGTCCTCTATTTATAGGGAAGTGAATGGGAATGAGAATTTGAAAATTTTGTGGAGTTTAGAGGGAAATCATTAGAGGTCGTGGTCATGAGAAATGTGTAACTTGCTTAGCATTAAAACTCACTCAAACCTTGCGTTTCAAGGCTCTAATCCTCTTTGGCAAGTTGGTTAAACATGTTTAGATCAGAAACATGCACTAATTTAGTGTTTATAAGTCACATTATGGATTTCAAATTCTGAATTTGGAGAAAACTTCGGTTTCAAGATACCATCTTTGAGTCCATGGTGTTCACAACTCAAAGGGTCTTAGGGCATAATTATTGAAGAATTTAAAAGATAAGGTCACCATCTTTGCAACGTGCCAAGAGTGAGATCAAATGGATTCTTGAGCTAAGATTTGTGATGAGTCAAAGTTGAGAAAAAGATGCTGACTTTGTGTACTTAGAAAAATTCTAAGTTTTTCTTCAAAAGTGACCTATAATGTTTTGAGTTCAAAGAAGGTCTTCCTTCAAAGTTAAGCTTTGATCATTGATGCTATCTTGAAGTGGACTTCCCAAAGAGAATTGTGAACCTTAAATCACTCAAAAATACCAAGTTTTGAAAAAGTTATGATCCTTTGAATTTGGTGAAAATCCATGAGGTGACCTATAATCTTTGAGTTCTTAGGGCATCTCCCACACATTTTCAAGTCTTGCACATAAAAGAAGAGTTGAAGTTAACATTATTAAGATCATTATTGAAAAATAATTGGCTCAAGGAGATAAAAATTGACCAAGTTATGATCTTTTGAAGTCACATAAGGGGAATTTGACGACTTAGCTAGAGGACTTGTAATTTTTCTTCATCATTAGGCATCTTCCACACAAAATTTGCTTGAAACTTTTGAAGTGGTTGGTTAATAACCCTTTAAATAGAAGCATATATTTGGAATCACTCAAAAATCTCAAAAGATGAACAAGATGTAGCCCTTAGAAGTTCAAAACCCTAGCTCCTAAAGCACCAAAATTACTTGGAAACCCCTTTCAATTTTGACAATATTTCTTGTACAATCACTTTTTCCATGTGAATAGAAGTTTTTGTGCATGATAATAAGAAACCAAAGAAACAATAACCACTTCTAAATATTAAGAATTGAGAGAGTTATTCACTTGTGATCAAGGAATCAAGAAGTTGTCCAATTAGGTCAAATTTCTTCAATCAATTCTTGCATCTTTTGACTTCTTTTAACTAATTGAGGTATGATATATCATAGTATACCTTGTCATGATGTTAATTTAAAGAATCCTCAATGATGAAGCTTAAATCTCAATGAAGCTTTATTGAAGAAGGCATGGGAATAAAGTCATGAACCTATGAATCCACCTGATGAAATGTGTTGTGTCCTTACCTATAGGATCATCATTTAGAGAAAACATTCATTGTGTTTGTTAGTTAAAAGTTAATCAACATAAAACACATACGATCACAATATACAAATCAAGGTGCTTGATGATCCCTCATGAGAAAACCTAAAAAAAGGCAGAAGAACCAAAACCCTAGTGTGATCTTGATATGATTTAGTTGACATGAGATGATAGAGGATTCATAGGGGCAAAAATTGGGGTACAACAGCTTGGTACCTAGATGTAGGAGATGTTGTGCTGAACTGAGTAAACAATTACTAGTGTTATTTTACTTTTAACAATTTAACTTAACTGCAATATTTCTTATTTTGTTAACTGTCATGTATGGTATGTGATGTCTTAACATTGTATTTGACATCTGTTATGTTTTGTTCTATTGTGACATCTGATTCAACATCTTATACCCGAAGTTGGGTATGACATCGTATACGACATTTGAACTGTCGGTACCAGAATTTCACCAAACTTTATATCTTGTGTCTGATTATTGGAGGACAAGATTGATGTACATTGTAACACCCCAAATTTCGAATTAATTATTTATTTGATTATTAGTGGATTTTTTTGGTGATTATTTGTGTGATATGTTTGGCATGTTTTGGGGTAGTGTGGGATAAGGTGCTAATTATAATAATTTAGATTTAGATAATTTCATTTAATTATTTATATGTTATAATGTAGTTTATACTAATTAGACTTATTTGAATAATAGTCTTATTTAGTTATAAATAAAATAAATAAAGAAATAGGATGATTGGTGTCTAGAGATAATGAGAGCATGGTGGTAATATTTGGTGATAAGTGAGGGCATCAAGGGAATATAATAGAAATAGTCTTAGGGGTAAAAATAGAAAAGAGAAAAGTAGTGATCATTCTGTGCGATCGTAGAATTGGGAGAAACGCGAAGAAGAGGCTAGGGCTTAAAGGGGTTTTTTGTAGAACGCAGAGGAGAAGAGATCAAAGTTGATAAGAATTAAGGTAAGGGGTTTAATCGCTATTTATTATGATTGATAGAGGGTTGGGGTTATGTAGAGTTTTGTTATCTGAATGAATTGATGAAAACATGATGAAATTATTTACGTTAATGATATATGATTGTCGTGATTTTGATCCCAATGTGTGATGATACATGTCTTGATGTTTATATGTGATATATGATGTTTATTATGCATTTTAGGACAAGTATGGTATATGCAATCGCACTTGAAATGGATGGAGCATTAGTGAAATCGCAACAAGAAATTGCAGGTTCGGAACCACCGTCGATCAAGCAGAGCGCCTGAGATTCACCGGCCGAGGCTACTGGCAAGAAGAATGGTGGAAAAGAAGAGCTCTTGGAAAAATGTATGGGTAATGGAGTGTCTCTCCAGCATAGTTGGGCGATAAGGTAGCGATGGGAGCGCCAACAGGGGTGTCGAGAAAGCATGAGGCGATGCAGTCTAGTAGAATTTTCAAAGTATCATAACTTGAGTTTCAGACATTCCTTTGAAGCATCGTTTGAAGCATTGGGAAGATGATGTGCTGAACTGTAATATTGATGAATTATATGAGTTATTTGATGCATTATTTCAATACCTATGTGTTTATGAGATTGATTTATTATATATTATTATGCTTCAAGGTTCTATTTTAATGACAAATATGATATTGTCCTGAAGTATTATGATGATGATTTATTTGATGATTATGTGAATGATGGTGCACATGACTATCCATGGTAGAATTTTCATATAACCTTGTGTGTCATGCATTCATATCATTTTTAGACGGTAGTCTTATATTTTGGAAGGTGTCCCGCTTATGACGAGCCTCAACCCCATTGTGTGGATTGTGTGCGTTTATGATGTGCTTCGGTTCCAAGAGGGTGTTGATAATATGGCGGAGATCTTTAGAGCGTGATGGCCAAGTGTTCATCAAATATTTGGTACCACATGCATTTGAGTCATAGTGTTGCATTAACATTCTATGTGACAATGCATGAGTTTATTGATGAGATATTATACGATGGTAATTGTGACTTATATAATTACACGGTGTTTTGATGATGAAAGATATTCGTGTGATTTTATGATGTATTTATGAGTATGAAGTATTGATGATAAGTATGTCATGTTATGTGATGATGTTGTTGTAACTGCTAATCTTTTCCTGATGTCTTTTATAATAAATTGTGATTACTCACCCTTTTTGTTTAAATGTTACCTCCATGTGGGTAACGCGCAAGTGACCAGGAGAAGTTCATAGAAGCATTGATGATAGCTTCAGAGTGTTTTATTTAGTTTTCATCATTAGTGGTGTCTTTCTTTAATATGTAACATCGGGTTAAGAACGCTTTATTTAATGGATGTCATGTTTGTTTTGATGTTGACATACTCTATGTCAGTTTTGATTGTTTAAATTGGTTTTAATAATTGATGAGACCAACGTTATGAATTTTTAGAAGTTAATTATTATATATGACGATGAATGTTCCTGCGATGTCTCTAATTAATGTGATGAGTTATGACCAGATGTATTTTTTTAAATTGATACAACCCGTGTTATGAAGAAGGACTATTATTGTGATGTTTTATATGAAGTGTGACACCCTTGAGTGGTGATATTTATTTGAATTATTCTCTAAATTATGCGAATAATGCATTTGGGGTTAGAAGGGTGTTACATACATCCATTTGTCCTTTTTCATCCAGGTTTTGAGAAAATGTTTGATTTTAAATATGAGAATTAAGTGATTTAATTGGAAAAGTGACTTTATATTTAGCAAGTTAGATAAAGTTTAATTTTTCCATTTTATTTTAAAAGTTTGTTTGGATTTTTATATCAAATAATATCATATATGAGATCCCCTGTCACTTATCTCATAATCTCTACCTTGTGCAACTTCTACCTAGAAACCTTCTAGATATGAGATCTTCTCTCACTTACTACCAGTCACCTCAGTGATAAACTACAGTCACAGACCAATGACTAGAATCAAAACTAGAAGATTACACTTCCATTAAACAATAATTAGTTTTGCTTAAAAGCTTTACACTAAGAACAATGAATAATACTCAACTCTTTGCTTAAAATCTTATGAGTGATAACAATAACTTGATAAACAATGAAGTAACAATCCATGAACCTCACTATATAAAAAGATACATTGGTGACTTACAAAATCACAGAAACCTAATTTTACAATTGTGAAAAACATAAATTACATTAGGTCAAGGTTTATCTTTAAATATTCCTCAGTAGTCCATGGGCTTAGAAATCTTCACCCAGATATGTAGAAAAATCACTTTAAATCTTGGAACAAAACATCAAGTTTCCTAAATTGTCTCAACGTCCAATTTTAGAAACTTATGTAAAGTTGGAGATGAAATCACTTATTCCACATCAAATCTTCTTGACCTGTGAAAATTAGTGAGATATATCTAAAAGAAATATCACAAAATCAAATCAAATCAATCAAGATTTAAAATAGCTTATACATATGTTTTGATACAACATGTCACAATATCTATCAGGACATCTATCTCCAATGTAAGCTCACACTTTATGGTATCAGTTAGGTCAATATGTTATAACATCTTACTCAACGTTTCTCATCAATAATGTTTTATCAAAATTTATGCAAACCATAAAACCATGTGAAATTCTGGCTATCAGATCCCAGATGTCCTATGGGATGTCGAGACACCGGGTCCGACTTCACACGCAACAACAAGATGTATGAAAAAAATAAATAATGTTTAAAGTAAATAACACAAGATATGTTTACCCAGTTTGGAAAAACCTTCATACTCTGGTGGTTACCAAGCCATAGATGAAATTAACTAGACAATATCAATTTATAGACCTCACAACAAACATCCCAGTTTAAAGCCTATGTACTTAATCACTACCATTTTCTCAACTTTTACCTAAGACACACCTAGGTATGAGGCCCTCCTCAAATCCATGTTCAATTACACTAAGAAATTGGAGCAACTCTAAACACAAGTAAAGAACACAAACCAGAAGACACACTTCCAAAATACACAAAACTCAATGCTTAAAAGCTTATGAGAATTGACACACAAATGTTCAATGCTTAAAAGCTTATGAACATCTGACACAGAACATACAACCCATTAATAAGGATTCTAAAACCCTAGCACAAATACATTTATAAGTTCCACCTAATACTAGTTATACACCAGTTTATTTATAACTTTATTCTGGACTGGGTTGGGCTTCAAAACCGCAGCAGTGAGACTACACAAAGTCTGCAAAATCTTCTCCAATAAAATAGGTCTTCAATCATTAGTTTCCTAAAAAGTCTCCATATTTAGAAACAATCAAATCTTCAAAAACAAAACACCAAATATTCTATTTTGTCAATCCTGGACGCCACATAAGCTAACTGAATATTCAGTAGCTAAAAAACTAGTTAAACCATAACTGTCAGCTGCTGCATCACGATGTCCTACATCCTTGTTGGGGAATCTTAATCGACATGTTGAAAACTGAAAGTTGGAACATCTTGTTCAACATGTTGCTGTCAAATTGGTTTTACCAAAATATATGCCAATCATAATTTCAAAGAAATAACAATCTCCCCCTTTAGCATATTTTGGCTAAAACAGTTACACAACACTTTCACAATAAAGTATGCTTGAAAATAAATCAAGCATACACATCAGAGATACAACAATGAAAAAAACATATGCAAGGTTAGTAGCACAGAAATAAGAAGTACACACATTAGATAGTTAGTAGTTAGTTGATATACTAATACAACTGCAAAAAAATAAAGAACCTAAGTTCTCAACACCATGATGTCAAGACATCATGTCTGGCATCTCTTAAGAACAGCAGGAACTCCCCCTTAACACCTGCTTTGACAAAACAGAGAATCATAGAATTCTCCCCCTTAGTAGTAGCACCAGCTAGTGCTAGCTCCAACACCCTCAATAGTATACTACTCCGCCTTTTTAGCCATAATATGACAAAGATAAGTAGACATTATTAGCAAAAATTTAAGCACCTAAAGTTAAAGTAGCAGGGTGTAGAAACTTAAAAAGATACTGGGATTTTACCCCTTACAAAATCCTAAACCAAATTAAGAAAAAAGTTGCAAAAAAAAAAAAAAAAAAAATGGTAGCATTCATGCCCCAGCAGCATCAGTCTCATCAGCCTCCTCGGAACCAAATCCCTTACTCTCTTCATCAATTCTCCTACTTGTAGTTTCATTATCATCAGATGTGTTCTCATCAGACACATAATTATTAGCCATCTTGTTGCCTGCAGATTCACGATGGAAGTATACTTTGGTATATGCTTTGTGAAAAATCTTACTTCTTTTATTTGTGGAAAACATGTTGTGAGAAGTGATGTCCTTGACATCTTCTTTGACACCATGCTCAAAATCACTGGGAGAGACAACCTTTCTCTTCTTGGTCAACACCTTATGCTTACTCCACTACTTTGGAGGACTTATATGAGCTTTTTTCCTGAGACATTTTGACGGATTCCCCCTTAACTCACCAGCCTTTCCATGACCCTCCTTAGGAGGAGGATTCTCAGCCAACATATCATTTTCTTTTTTTTCCTGAAGCCTACTTGCTTTTCCATGAGATAGCTCTTTGGCAATAGGATCATCATCAGAAGGCAAGCAGCCAGTATTTGCAACTACGTCAGCCTTCTTCTTGCTTCTCCTTTCACTAGAAACTTGTTCTGACACACCATCCTCAGACTTTTCATTAGTAGTCTTGTCATTCCTAGTTTCTTCAGATGTCTGAACATTTGATAAGATACATGCCTCCTTCAATATCTTGAATAAAACCATAAATGTTTCTTATCACTATTATCTTCAGTAATACTCTCATCAATAATAACAGTCCCAAGAGAGTTTATGTTTCCAAATTATTTCTCTAGGTTAATATTTCCCCTATTTTTACCAATCTTAGACTTACCTGAAGTCCTGACTTCTGTTGAGGCAAAAAGTCTTGCTTTCTCTTCAGTGGAGGTTGGGATAATGGATAAAGGAGCAATATCTTAAACTAGGTTAGACAGGTTGATCAATTGACTTTTATCATTACCCTTAAAATTTTCTTGACATGATCCATGATCACCAAAAGAAGCAAGCATGAATTCAGATGAAGGATGTTTAGACATCTTCAATTTTTGTTGAGACAAATTCAAAAATATGACACAAGATTACAACCACAAATCTATAGGGGATGTAATAGATTTTGAGAGAGTCGTAGGTTTGGTACAAATAACGATACTAAATGATTTATCCTTGGAAGAATGAGCTTGGGTAGACATTGAAGTCATAAAATTTGAAAATATGTTTGGCCCACATAAATAGTTGTAATTTCCCATGCTCATACACTTTTAATTTTTAATATTTGCACATTCAAAAATTAAGTCTTTCTTTTTGGGCTGATTCCTCATACAATGTGACTTACTATTTATAGACTTAGTACAACCTTGTTGATTAGTATGTTCACCACCTTTTGTTACTCTTAAGTGGTCACAATACAATGTCTTGACCACTTGTGTAACTTTTTAGGCAAATAACACATGTTTTAACTCCGTACTCCTTTCAATAGCTTTCTTGGTCTTCAAAGATTTTTCATAACACTTGGTTTCTTCAGAACACCGTAAGTAGAAATTATACTTTGATCGCTACCCTTCACGATAACCTCATTCTTCTTATTCTTTATCAAGCATTCAGAATTAGTAAAGTTAACTCTGAGACATTGGTCACATAGTTAACTTATGCTTATTAGATTGGCATCTAATCCTTCTACAAACAAAACATCATTAAGGCTAGGTTGCCCTATATAATCCAGTTTCCCAACACCTATTAATCTTCCTTTAGATCTATCTCCATAAGTCACGGTTTTAATGGAAGAGGTTTGATTTCCACTAAAAACTTGTTGATACTTATAATGAGTCTTGAACAACCACTGTCAAAGTACCAAGCTTCTCCAGCTAAAGTTTTAAGAGATGTGTGAGTCACTTCTTCAGATGTACTCTTTTTAGGGATCCATCTTTTCTTTCTGTTGTCTACAGTCGGCCTTCTTCCAGCTTGTGAATTTGATTTGGGATAACCATGTAATTTGTAGCAGTAGGATTTTTTATGACCAAATCCACCATAACAAAAGCATCTCTATCATTGATTTATGTCTCCCTTATACTTTGCTTGATGTCTATGTTGATGTTGGGACATGTTCTTAGATATCTTATTTTCTTGTTCCTTCTTTGAAGGTACAAACTTCACTGTAGACGTTACTTCTTGGTTCTTCATACCTTGACTATCATAACTAAGACCTCCAATATTCCCAGCATTTCTTCCAGACTCAAGAATCTTATCCAGAACATCAGAACCATTATTTAACATTTTCATAGTTTTAGTCATATTGTCTAGTTTTGAATTGAGAAATATAACATTTTCATCAATATCTGAGATGATGGAAACATTCTTTAATTTCTCAGCCTGTAGTTGAGAAATGGTAATCTTTTGCACTTCTCCTTGTTGACATACTTCTTCGCTTTTGATACATAACTCGATGTATGAAGCAACTAGTTCCTCAAACATGAGCTCTTCATCATCATAATCATAAACTTCAATCAAGGCATTCACTTGTTTGACTGACTCTTCTTCACAATCACTTTCAGAGTCTTTCTCTGACCATGACACAAATAGACATTTCTTCTATTTCTTGAGT
Organism: Vicia faba; assembly: GCA_948472305.1. Taxonomy (NCBI): domain Eukaryota; kingdom Viridiplantae; phylum Streptophyta; class Magnoliopsida; order Fabales; family Fabaceae; genus Vicia; species Vicia faba. The sequence goes on along the minus strand of CATIWC010000542.1, from coordinate 110,493 downwards.
AAAGTGGCACACTCAGATTTTATGTGTCCAAATCCTTCGCATTCATAGCACCAAACTCCTTTATCCTGAGTTGGACTTTCTTAAAACCTGAACCTTCTTCCATTGTTCTAGTCTTTGTTGATGTCGAAGGACATGTTCTTGGCATTTGACTTGGACTTCCTCAGCAACTTGTTGACTTGCCTTCCTAGTAACACTAGTTCTTCAAATACTCTTCTAAGTTCAACTCATGACAATCCTTTGAGTCTTCAGTACTAAACATAAAGCTATACTCTTCTTCTTCTTCTCAGACGTTTCATTGATAGCAGATTCAAAGGTATTAAGAGAGCTTACAAGTTCAATCACAATCATAATACTTAAATCCTAGGATTCTTCAATGGTAATCACCTTCATGTCAAACCTCTTTAGAAGAGATATGAGCATCTTTCAAATTAAATTATCCTCTGATATCTTCTCTCCCAGGTCTTCTGAATCATTAACAATGTCTAGAATAATCATGTGGAAGTCCTGAATACTCTCAACCTCTTTCATCTTCAAGTTCTCAACTTTTGTAGAAAGAAGTTGAAGTTTTGCCATTTTTACCTTAGAGTTTCCTTCATGAACTTTTCTTAAGGTCTCCCATGCAAATTTTGCATGTTTAGAGTTCTTTATCAATTTAAATATATTCTTATCAACACCATTAAATATGGCATTCAATGCTTTGAAGTTCCCTTGAGATAAAGCCTCATCATTATCATCCCAGTCTTCTTCAGACTTCAGCACATCAATAGCCTTCACTTCTGCATCCACAAGCTTCGGTGGATCCCATACTTTGACAACATTTCTCCAAGCCTTGTCACCCAAGGACTTTATGAAGGTTCGCATACGCGTTTTCCAACTATCATAGTTGGTACAATCTAAAATAGGTATTTTAACCACAATTATAAAATCCTTGTCTATTGCACCAGAATGTAACTGTCCTAAATCTCACCCAGAGTCAGAGCCGGATGCCTGCTCTGATACAAATTGAAATTCTGGCTATCAGATCTCGGATGTCCTAAGGGATATTGAGACACCGTATCTGACTTCACACACAACAGCAAGATGTATGGACAAACTAAAGAGTGCTGAAAGTAAATAACACAAGATATGTTTACCCAGTTCGGAACAACCTTCCTACTCTGGGGATACCAAGCCATGGACGAAATTAACTAGATAGTATTAATTTATAGAACTGACAGCAAACATCCTAGTTTACAGCCTACATAATTAATCACTACCATTTTCTTAACTTCTACCTAACACACACCTACGTATGAGGCCATCCTCAAATCCTTCTTTAATTTCACTCTGTAATTGGAGCAACTCTAAACACAAGTAGAGAACACACAAAACTCAATGCTTAAAAGCTTATGAGAATTTGCACACAAATGTTCAATGGTTAAAAGCTTATGAACATGTGACAGAGAACTTACAATCAAACAATAAGGATTCTAAAACCCTAACACAAATATATTTTTAAGTTCCACCTAATACTAGGTATACACCAGTCTATTTATAACCTTATTCTGGACTAGGTTGGGCTTCAAAACTGCAAAAATGAGGTTACATAAAGTCTCCTTAAAAGTTTCCATATTTTGAAACTAATCAAATCTTTGAAAACCAAACACCAAATATTCTGTTTTGTCAATCTTGGATGCCACATGAGCTAACTGAATATTCAATAACTAAAAATCAGCTGAACCACAACTGTCAGTTACTGCAGACGCGAAGTCCTAACTCCTTGTTAGGACATCTTACTCGACATGTTGAAAACTGAAAGTTGAAACATCTTGTTCAACATGTTACTGCCAAATTGATTTTACTAAAATGTATGTCAATCATAATTTCAGATAAATAACACCATGGATCTACCAAAGTCTTGTATAATAAAATTATATAGATAAAGTATATACTTTAAGTGTGTAATTAATTAAGAGAGAATATAACACTACAGAGACATTGACAGCTGATAGTCCTAGGAAGTTTCTTGCTATGGAATATCGAACAAGTGCAGCTAAAATAATGGAAAACAGTTAAAAATGATACTAACAATTAAAAATTAAAAAAAATTAATAAATAGAGTTCAACAACCATATAAATTTCATGTATACCTCAATTGACGTAGTCAAGTTCACCGGTCTTCAAGGCATCATCTTGAATCGGATATGTTGTCTCGTTATCATAAATATATCATAAGCAAGTAATTGCATGATTTAGAAAAAAAATTATGGTTAAAGTAAGCCATTATATGAATTTTAATATATTTGGACGAACGAACCCCATTGTTGGTTAGAACACCATAGAAGCTTTAACATACTTTATGCCGCTAAAAGCACCATAGATATTTTGTGCTACCCTTACATCCCATCCTAATAATGCAAAATTCATATGGTAATAATGAAGTGGTGTCGGAAATTGTACTCTTTCAATATAGAGAGCAATAAGGAGTAAATTGTTGTTATTGTTGTGTTTTTTACCTAAGTTTCATGCTCACTTCAAAGAAACTCTCTTGTATGGAAAAGAGTTCTTATCTTTTGAAGTAGTTCAATCAACCTTGTACTCTAAGGATTTGAACAAATGAAAGAAGTATAAACCATCGTCTGTTGGTGAAGGTTTGATCGTTAAAGGGAAATTATCGAAGAAAGATGGTAAGTTTGAAGAGAAGAAAGGTAAAGGTCAGCAGAAATATTATGGTGGTGATATTTCTACAATTCGGTGTTATCACTATAATAAGGAGAGTCGCACTAGAAAATGAAGGTAGAGAAATCACAAGAAATGGGGAGTTTGAATTGTGTTCATAGAAAACATTCCCCATTAGAAATTCTTTGCACTCAAATGATAATAGCTATAAAGACAATTAAGAGAAAAGGACACAAGTATTTTTATCCAAGTTCTCCGTTAACTAGGCTACTCATGTCCACCCTCGCAAGGATGGTTTCTCCTTATCCAATGATTTAGTCCACTATAACCAAACTGATTACAAACACACGAGAAACCACCAATGACTAACACATAATGACACGTTAAGGGATCCAACCGGATATCACATTCATTGACCCAATATAATCTGATCCCTTAAGATCTCTTACCAGGATTTCCTTGCAATGATATCCATCAGGGATCTTACAAGAGTCTGACCTTCACTTGGTCCTCTTTGAGATATGACTACCATTGAACCAACATAATTTGATCCCGTGGAATCTCCTACTAGGATTTCCCATAATGACCAGGATCCATTATCTTCTTGGGATCAAACCTTCACTCAGTCTCTCAATGACTAGTAGCCACTATCTTCTTGAGATAAGACCTTAACTCAGTCTCTCAGGGAATCATTCAATAATAGTTGATGGGATTTCTATGTTTACATGGTTGTTTCTTCTAAGTAGATTACACAAAACATTTAAGCACTAATTGTTTAGCACTTCTACGAGCAACAACTCAAGTGTTAAAACAACTTACATGAATAGATATGAACAAAAACACTATTACAACAATAACTGTAGTGTTCATTACAATGCTCTACAAAGATGTATATGATCAGAAGTTGAGTATCATCTTGTAGTGTTCTTCTTCATCTTCTTGTTGACAAGATAGGAGTAACAACTCCTTGCTTCTTCTGAAATCTTCAAAGATGTATGTGATGGAAAGTAGAATAACATCTTGGAGTCTTCTTCTTCTTTGAGCAAGCTACGAGCAGCAACTCGTTGCTTCTTCTGTTTCATCCAAGATGCATATGATGATAGTTAAATGGCATCTTGTTTAAATCTTCTTTCTTTACTTTCTCTCTTATTTAGTGGTCTTCAATATGTATAGAATTGCAGCTTTAACATCTTCAGAATCCATTTCTTTCCTTCCACAGGATGAAGCTTGATGGCCAATGGCAAACGACAATTGCAACAGACAATTTATCTTTGATGCTTTGATCTTCTTTTATAGGCTTTGAAAGAGAGAGACTTTATGAGGATAGAACAAACTTTTCCTGCACCAACACTTAGTTCCTAATGGATATAATAAGGTGTAATATTTTATACAATATAAAATAATATTTTTGTATCCTGTCAATATTCAATGATAGCTTTCCACCTTTTTCTGTGAATAATATTTTTCTATTAAGCTTGTAAATAGAGATTCATTAATTAAATAAAGATAGATGTAAATCCAGTTGTTTGTTCTCAACGATCACAATGATAATGGTTGACAATACAGTATAAAGATATATCTTTACGCCACCCTAGAGAGTATAGGTCACATACACTTTATGTACCTTTTGCACATTATCACACGTTAACCATTTGAACTTTCTTCTTATCTTCTGAGGCTTCAGATATTTGAATGTTGAACGTTGAAGCTTGTTTGCAGAAGAATATTTGTTAAGCCTTAGAACCTAAGTCTTGGAGTCTTCAGGACTTTTCATACAAAAGTAAGGCTTTAGAAGGCCTCCAAAGCTAAACCACAATGTCACGATCAGAAATTCTTGTATTAATGTTCCTTAGACACGTTGCAGAAGATCAGTTCAGAACCTTGACTTTAACCAAACATGTAACCACATGTTTTCTTCTAGAGTGTATGTTGAGAACCTGATGACAACACACACCTTGTACCAGAGTCAGAACATTATAGTAGCAACTACACACTAGAAAAAACCATTAGTGTATACAATTGTTCTATAAGATAAAATAGTTTATACAGGGTAATCACCCTAATCGAAAAATTCAGAGTTAAGCTGACAAGTCCCCCTGAATCTTTTATGGATTCATGTTGCACTTGGCACATGACTCTAAACAAAGACGTGTTTTAGGAAATTTGTGATCAAGATGGTGGATCGATGTTGCTGGGAAACAACAAAGCCTAAAAAGTTGTAGGGATTTAATCTATAAGATCCAAGCTCCATGATGAGTCAATAAAGCTATTAACTGGTGTCAGGTATGTACCTGAACTGAACGTAAATTTGATTTCTCTTGGTGAATTCTAAAACATAGGATATGTTTTAAAATGAGCACAAGGTATTCTAAGGGTAATCAAGGGGTCGAAGGAAGTCTTGAGAGTCTTTGGAAATCATCATTAATAAGGTTGAATGTAAAGCTTAACCTTCTAGGTTGGATGATGATTTTTCAATAATAGTCTCACACGTAAACACAAAAAAATAATATAGATAAGTGAGAATAAGATGCAAGAAGTTTGAAGGAATGATGCCTCCTAGAGGATTCGAAAGTGTGACATAAGTAGTTTTTAAGTGAAGATTGTGCTATCTAAAAATTAGATCCAAATTCTTCCTTATGAGCCCACTTAATCAATTAGATTTTTTCTCTAATAGATTAGATTCTTCAATCTTTCTATTTTTGGAGAGATCTTAATAGATTATGTGTTTTAAGGTACTTAGAACGCAAGCTGGGATAGGATTTGATTTAAAAATACATTTTTCAAGTCTTTATAATAGATTATCAATATATGCTAGTCGATTAAGACCTCGTAATTCAATCTTCTTGTGCTTGTTGGGATTTGTGCAGGATTTTCTATCTTTGTGCACCCCCATTTGTCTTTATTTGCACCTTTGACTATGAGATCAGTAAAACACTCATTTTTATGGGTTAGAAATATTTTAATTTAAATATTAAAATAAATAAAATAACTATTTTAAGGTTTTAATCATATTTTTCTTATCATTTCAACTTTAAAATAACTGTATCTCTCTTGTCAAGAAAATCCTTGATAAATATTTTCCCTAGAGAGAACAACACCTTACGTTGTATCATCCTTCACACACAGTTGGATGTGACAGTTTGTAAATACATAATAAAGGTTAAGTCCATTACAAACTTATTCATTCACCTAATCATTTCAAATCACTAACTTTGAGATATACTCAAATATATCACTTTGATCACAATGGTTTGACATTTTCCATTATGATTCTTCTTCGAGATCAAAGACTTCCCTAAATCATGTATGCTCCTATAGTATACTCATGCTTTGTATAACTTCTTTCAATAAATATTAAAACTTTAAGCTGCAAAGCATTCCTGCAAAATAATTAAGGTTTCACCTTCAATGCTCATATCATTCTCTTGGATCCATGTGCATTAGTCGCAAAAGATCTAAGGTAATTTACTTTAGATATTTTAAGTTTAAAGGAAAATGATTTCAAGTGTCCAACTTTCATACAGTGAGTGAATTTATATACTGTAAGCTTCTTTTTTCTGAGATCTTTATTTTTTAATATTGAAATTCTATCTCCCTTTTTGGTTGCATTTAAGCATATTTTATCTTCTTCATTGGAATACGGTTCTTCTATGTTTGCCCAAGGTTGATGTCTATTTTCCTCTTCTTTGTTTTAATGTTGAAGAAACTTCTCCATCTTCATTGTTGTTCTTTGAACAACAGGATCCTTCGTCTGCTGTTGAACGTGCAATGATTGAGTATGTCATTTTGAAGGATTGAACTAGAGTTGTATGATAGGAGTAATATGAGGATTATGATTCTTCATATTGGATTCATTCATATTCTCTATGATTTCCTTCTGTCTTGATTTTTTACTAAAATTCATGAAGGCTCCTATCTATAGATTTAAGAGTTGGATTAATTTTCCAATTCTTAATTCTTAGATTCCTATTAGTAAAACATTTCTAATAAATGTTCCTATATCTCTAGATTTAGGAAAAAACATCCATGGCTAATTTCTACAATTTCTTTGCCTCTTGTGTTCATCCTCTCTTGTTCGATACTTGGAGAAACTCCATATTACCTTTCTAAAGTATCACACATTTCCTTGGCGGTTTTATAATTATGAATAGTGAAGAGTTCACTATCATCTAAGAATATTATTATAAAGTTCTTGATTTTAAGATCTATATCTATCTTTCTATTTTCTTCTTCGGTCCAAGGGAAAAGGGTTTTTCCACAACTTAATCATCTATTTGATGAGTAGGGTAAATTGAACCATTAACTATAGTTTCCCATAATCTTCTATTTAGACTTTCAAGAAAAAGTTTGAATATAGCTTGCCAATTATAAAGATTGATATTTTGAAAAGTGTTGGTGTATTTAAACAGCTTGTGTCAAAAATCATCTTTCTCCTCAGACGATTAGTCCTTAAATAGGAGTTAGACTCTAATGTCACTTGTTGGACTTGAGACTTCACACACAAGAGGGGAGTAAATTGTGCGGTTTGGAAAAACTTGGTTTTGAAAACTTTTGGCAAGTCAAATCATACTTTAAAAACATTTTCTAAATCTAAGCAGCGAAAATTAAATAGTGAAAATTAATGTGCCAAAATTAAATAGTTAAGGGGAGAAGGAGAACACCAAGAAATATACAGGTTCAGTCGAAAACAACTTAATAATGATCCTAAAAATTTATCTTTAGAGTTTCCACTAGTACTTATGAGCTTTTAATAGGAAAGATTCACGAACCCTCTTATACAAGGATATGATGGCTAAAATTCAATGAAATATTATATGATGATAGATATGGGCATTTGCATCTTTTCTCTAATATATTGATGAGAGTGAAGTGACCAATATTCATTCCCAACAGTGGATTAACGTAGTTAGTCTCCTCTCTATGAAACATGACTTTGTAGCGGTTAGTCTTCAAGATCCAAAATATCTGAGCTCATTCCTCTGGTTTCAAGGATAACCAAACAACCTCTTAGATTTTGACCGGGTTTATCTATAAACCTTTGAGGATTTCTAACTAGGATAATATTCAACTCTCTTTGTTTTTACCATGCTTACTAAGAACCAAAGGAAGACTTTAGCGACTAATCTTTAACCAAAATCTAGGACTTATCACACAATCCCAAACCTAAGCTTTTATTGGGTTATCTTTGAACCACAAATAATCCATAATTGGATAATATTCAACCAAGTTATAGAAAATACTCCCTTGCTGAATTTTATAATTCTACCCTTCCAGAATTACAAAAGTATCCTCACTCAAAAATGAATTTTTGTTACAAAAGAATTTGGCTATAACAACCAGTGAGAAAAAAGTTAAATAAAACTTTAGAGAGATATAGGGAGATAAAAGTGCCAAAACATGATTATGGATATTTTGAAATGAGAAAAGAGGCCTCTATTTATAGGCAAGAGGTGTTTTCAAAATGAAATTTGGATTCAATGAATTTTACAGCTAGCTAATCGATTAGACAAAAGTGTTAAAGGATTAGGTTTCAAAAAATAATCGATTATAAGTTCCAAAAATGGAAAGTTTAAGATATATGGTCGTTACACATCATTAACAAACTATTTAAATGACTTGGGGAATAAGTTTTATTTGATCTAAAAAATTAGACCAATGTCACAATCTATTAGATAAGCCAAATGCTTCCAGGTGTACATGACGACCGTCATGACTTCCTGGTGATCGTCAAGACATTCTCACTTGTGCTATTTTTGCGCAATTTTTTTCTTTGTTTTCACCATTTTCACATGCCTTTGTCATTATTTTATTATTTCATGAAACACAACATAAATATCATCATAACACTACAAAATATCTAAAATCAACACTAAAACATATGTGAATTGAGTGAAATAAGTCAATGATTTTGCGTGTTATCAATTCCCATCATTAGAGGTGAAACCACCCGACCGAACCTGTCATCTGGATGTAATGAAACATCAATGAAGTCGCCACCGAACGTCTTTTATCCCGCTGAAAGGGAAAGGTGAACATCGAGAAAACCTGAAATGGCAGAAATCACGGTCTTTCGATCGAGAGATCGGGTAAGGGAGTCTGTTACGCGAGGGGAAGGTGTTAGCACCCCACGCGCCCGTAGTACTCTATGGTATCCACTCTTGTTGTCTAATCTAATGGGTGTGGTCAAATCCTATGTCTATGGCTTAAAGCTGAAAAGGGAATGCATGCAAGAAAAAGAAAACAATGTAGGGAAAATAAAAGTTATGCTCGATTGGGCCATACCCTAATGCCTACGTATCCCTTTTAAGGAATCAGAGCAGCCGTAGTTCGGCTCATATATTTTGGTTGGTTTTTGATTTTTAAATAAGACAACAAAAACAATCAAGATGGAAAAACATCAAATGAAACAACAAACAAATGAGATGGTAAAACATCGGCTAAATAATAACATAGTAACATGTCAAAGATGGCGAAACATCAAATGATAAAACATCACACCTAACAACGACATTGAGCGTCAAAGTAGGATAACCAACATGTGCGATGGCGAAACATCGGCTTCAAACAAATGTGAGATGGCGAAACATCGGCTAAAAGATAACAAAGATATCATGGCAAAGATGGCGAGACATCAATAAAACGGATGATAAAACATCACACCTAAAAATGTTATTAAGAATAAAAGTAGAATGACAAACATGTGTGATGGCGAAACATCGGCTTCAAACAAATATGCGATGGCGAAACATCGGCTAAAAGGTAACAAGGTATCATGGCAAAGATGGCGAAATATCAACAAAACGGATGACAAAACATCACACCTAACAATGATATTGAGAATCAAAGTAGGATAACATACATGTGCGATGGAGAAACATCGACTTCAAACAAGTGTGCGATGGCGAAGCATCTGCTAAAAGATAACAAGATATCATGGCAAAGATGGCAAAACATCAATAAAATGGATGAAAAAACATCACACCTAACAATGATATTGAGAATCAAAGTAGGATAACAAACTTGTGCGATGGCGACACATCGGCTTCAAACAAGTGTGCGATGGCGAAACATCGGCTAAACCAGATTTAAAAATAAATCCAAGAGGCGTACAAACAAATAAGATTGATTTGTACCTTTTACTTTGAAGAAGGGTTTGAATTTATTAGAAGTGTTTTATGATTTGCCAAGAAAGCAATTTTTTTTAAAGATGCAGAATGAAAAGGAAGGAAAAACAACTAAAGGAAACTAGCCTAGCATTATCCCTAGTGTTATCATACAATGGTTGACCCTAAGGTTTAGGATAAAGGAAATTCCTACCCTATGTTAGCATACATGGATTCCTACCTTAATTAACATGTTAAAGGAAGCTTAACAAAACTATCCTATAGGGAACATGCAATGAGAGCGAAGTCGTGATCTCAATTTCTAAATTGAGTGACTCATCGATCAACAGTTAAAGAAGAAAAACAATAAACATCATATAGGGAACATGCACTGAGAGCGAAGTCGTGATCTCAATTTCTAAATTGAGTGACTCATCAATAAACAATTAAAGAAGAAAAACAATAAACATCCTATAGGAAACATGCACTGAGAGCGAAGTCGTGATCTCAATTTCTAAATTCAGTGAATCATCGATCAACAAATGAAGAAACAAACACAACACATGTATCAAACAAAAAAATAGAGGGCCTCCTGACATATATCAGCAATAGAGGTCCCATCATGCAACATAGCACTATGAAAATAGAAGAAAGGAAATAGTGCAATACCAAACGGATAACTATCCGTAGCAACTGAGCAAGAATAAAAGAAACCCAGAGAATTTCAAGCAAGCTGGCATCAGCAAACAAATCAAGTCAGAAATTACGCCATCAGGATGTAAGTATTGAGATTTTCAAATATGAACGGATCCCAAGGGCAATGTATAGCATTTATAGTCATATATATATATATATATATATATATATATATATATATATATATATATATATATATATATATATATATATATATATATATATATATATATATATATATATATATATATATATATATTCTGGATAGACTATCAAATATTCCAAGCACAAGAGTAGTGCCAATATCATAAATTGTGTTCCACAAATAAAGTGAAACACAGTAGCCTCAAGTTAAAAATGGAAAACTTTTCTAAAAGTACCTCGCACATTCAACAACCAAGTTAGTATTCCCATAAATATAATGATGACTCACATAAGGGATGGATGATGATACCATAATGAAGTGGGGAAAACATGATAGCAACTTATCAAAACATTAGACACGATAGACAAAAAGAAACAGGCACATGCACAATTTGGTCAAAAGTTAGAGGAATGTTGCTCCTTTCTATCACCATGTTGAGTTGACAATTAAATATCAATCAAGGATCATGGGAGCTTGAGAAGAATACAATCAAAGACCATGAAGTTCAGTAGCAACCATAATTCAATCATGCATAATTAATTCATCACGGCTCACAAGCATAATAGAAGAGGAACCCCACTCAATGCATCAAAAGGTTTAATCATTCAAACATAGGGCATTAAGTGAAATGACTTGAGTTTATTTGGATAAACATATCCAACATGATCATTAGGTGCCCAATTATAGGCCTCACTCAAGTTCATTGGCCATCAAGCAAATTGCAACAAGATATGCAACATTAATTGGGTACCTTCACTTCAAAAATACATCAAAAATAGAAAATTATTTCAATAATTAAAACCAAAAATTTCTTAGTATCTTTGAAGTGTGTAGAAGTCAGAAATCAAGTCTTAAGTTCATGAATGGTTGAGGAGGGGATCATATTCGGTGAGTATCATCTGCCAACGGGCTACCCTGCCTGTAAGAACTGGATTCTCGAAAATGTACTTGATTGTATCCATTTTGGATATCAAGTAGGTGGTGTGAGTTAACATGTATTGCCTCAAACGATTTGCGGCCCAGGCAAGTGCACAACAAGTCTTTTCCAGCAATGAGTATCTTGACTCGCATTCTGTAAACTTCTTACTCAAGTAGTAAATAGCCTGCTCTTTCTTCCCTGTCTCGTCGTGCTGACCAAGGACACAAACCATTAAGCTCGCCAACACAGCTAAATACATGATTAGTGGCCTTCCTTCCACTAGCGGCATGAGTATCGGAGGTTCCTGCAAATACTCCTTTATTTTGTCAAAGGCCTTCTGAATATCCTCATTCCATTTCACTGTCTGACTTTTCTTCAACAACTTGAACAAAGGTTCGCAGGTGGCTATGAGATGAGAAATTAATCTAGAAATGTAGTTTAACCTTCTCAAGAAACCACGTACTTCCTTCTCTGTCCTTGGCTCATGCATTTCCTGTATCTCTTTTACCTTGGCCGAGTCCACCTCGATACCTTTTTCACTTACAATAAAACCCAACAGCTTGCCAGATCTCACCCCGAAGGTGCACTTATTTGGATTCAACCTCAGCAAGAATTGTCTCAGTCTCTCGAACAATTTTTCCAGATGAACAAGATGTTCCTCTTCCGTGTCAGACTTGGCAATCATATCGTCCACATATACCTCAATATCTTTGTGAATCAAATCATGAAAGAGAGTGACCATGGCACGCTGATATGTTACCCCAACATTTTTCAAACCAAATGGCATCACTTTATAACAGAAAGTTCCCCAAGGCGTGATAAATGTTGTCTTCTCCATATCCTCAGGAGCCATCTTAATTTAATTGTAACCCGAAAAACCATCCATGAATGAAAACACTTTGGAATGAGCAGTATTATCGACCAACACATCAATATGTGGAAGAGGGAAATTATCTTTAGGGCTGGCCCTGTTCAAATCCCTATAATCCACGCACATCCTAACCTTACCATCCTTCTTGGGCACAGGCACAATATTTGCAATCCATGGCGGATAATTGATGACCTTTAAGAAGTTCACGTCCAACTGCTTCTGGACCTCCTCTTTGATCTTCTTGGACATCTCAAGATGAGTTCTTCGGAGCTTTTGCTTGACGGGGGAGCAACCTTATTTGAGCGGTAAACGATGAACCACTGTGTCTGTATCCAACCCAGGCATATCCTCATAAGACCAAGCGAAGATATCAGAATACTCACGGAGTATCTCAATCAATCTGGCCTTTATACTTTCTTCGAGATTTGCCCCTATCTTGACATCTCTTCTTACCTCTTCTGTGCCAATATTCGCCACTTCAATCGAATCTTGATTCGGCTGGATAACCTTCTCCTCTTGTTTTAACAATCTTTCTAATTCCTCAGGAAGACCACAATCCTCATATGCTTCTTCTCCAGTTTGATAAATAGGAGTATCAAAGTCATAATAAGCCATAGCAAGGTCGTTATCAATATAATCGGTGGTGGAAGTTCATATGCATGAATGACATTTTGGCGTTTTTTAGTGACAGTGTGTGAAGAGAGAAACATTGCCATTCAAAATAAAAAAGAAAGAAATGGAGCAAAATTTTGAATGCAAAAACGTCCTTTATTTCATGATAAACTTGGATAGTATGATTCACCACGCCTTGGGCATAGCGTAGGAATTATGATATGATAATAAAAGAAAACAAGAAAATTATTCCTCGGCGCTTGAAACTTGGATAATATCCACGGAAGTCCAATTGTTGAGTGACTTCCCTGGAATACTCGGACGAATCCAATCTTCGATATTGTAGCCATCAACCCTATCGTCGCCAACTGTATTGACGTGTCCTTCTTGAGTAGCACAAGGGCGGGAAAACTTCACAGGAGTAGATAAACTAGATGCTCTGGGAGTTGCACTATGCTGACCTGGGATAAAACCAAGGCCAAATTTATCAAATTTTGGAGTAACGTCCAGCACCTGACCCCAACCATCGGGGTTACCATTTTCCACCATAGCTCTCACATCCTTGAGAGAAGACATAACAGTTTCAGGTTTCCTTTTCTGCTCTGGAGGAGGAAAATTGACAGCATGAACTGTTTCAAACGCCTGAAACGGAGTCTCATGTATCTCGCCTTCAACTTCAACATAGCGGAATGATGTCAAATGACTCACGATATACTCTTCCTCGTTGCACACAATTATCACCTTTCCCTCTGCAGGATACTTGAGTTTCTGATGAAGAGTAGAAATGACTGCCCTTTCTCTATGAATCCACGGCCGCCCTAACAAAATACAATACGCTGGCTGTATATCCATCACAAAAAATGTAGCCGTGAAGGTGCGAGGACTAACCTTGATTGGCAACTCCACTTCCCCAAACACTGACCTTTGAGACCCATCAAACGCCTTCACCATCAAATCACTAGGGCGCAGCTCCAGTCTAGAATAATCAATCTTCATCAATGCTGACTTGGGTAATACATTTAAAGACGACCCTGTGTCCACCAAAACTCGGGATAAAGTAGTGCCCCTGCACTCCATTGAAATGTGCAACGCTTTGTTATGGTCTTTCCCTTCTGGAGGAAGATCAAAATCTGTGAAGCCCAGACCATTCCCGGCAGATATGTTAGCACAAACATTCTCAAACTGATTGACTGTTATCTCATGTGGCACAAACGCATTCTTTAACAACTTCATCAAATCATTTCTGTGAGGTTCTAAATAAATCAACAGAGACAAGATAGACATCTTTGAAGGAGTATGGCTTAGATGATCAATTAGGCTATAATCACTCTTTTTGATAATTCGCATTAACTCTTCAACCTCATCGGGAACTGAAGAAGATTATCGTATCGGAATTGGTTGAGTCACATTGGCTGGCGTAACCCTTGGATTACCAATCATCGCCTTCTATTTTCCTTTTTCTCTTGCAGAAGCATCTTCCTCATATTGCACATTGGAAGGACCAAATACTCTTCCGCTTCTAGTCATTCGACCCACACCAGAAAAATTATGAACTTCCTCTTCATTACCTTCAGCACGTTCTTCCTCAGATGAGCGGGTACTTACCTCCTGCTTCACCCCATGGTAATAAACATCAGCACCATAATGCCATGGGATGGCCTTCTCACTGATATACGACATGAGAACCATAACAACATCTTCTTCGGTAACCTTACGGTAGCTTGGTTTTCTATCGAACTGCAGGGAACCCTCCTTTATCATCAACTGAATACCGGCTTTTAAATCATCACAGCCCTTCGGTTGCTCTCTACACTTGGCACACTCAGAAGTACAACCCGAGAAAATAGAATTGTCAAGCAAATACCTCTTAACATAGCACAACGGAGTAGTTACTTGTTCCACATTCATGATCAAATTCAACACTTCACCATTATCATCAATCATATTAACAACACCCCCTTCATGTCTAAGCATTGGGTTCTGAGTAACATTCAGACCAGTCACAGGAGTAAACTCATTTTCCTTAGCATCCAACAAGTCTTGTATCTTGAACTTCAATGCAAAGCAATTGTCATTAGAATGACCAACTCCGCCTGAATGGAATTTACATCTTGCATTAGCATCATAGTTAGGAGGAAGTCTTACGGGTGGTGGTGGCATATTTTTCAAACCGATCAACTTCAAATCGAGCAAATGGTGGAGTGCTTCAGTAAGAGATACTGGAAAGGGATCGAATTTTCTGGGTTGTCTCTGTTGTTGATTATTATACTGACGGGGAGCATCTTGCTGTCTTTGTTGTTGAGGCATTGTATTCAGTCTATGCTGCGGAGGAGCATTAACAGGAATAGAAACAACATTGATTTGTTGGTGCTGATGATCCTCTCTTCTTCCTCTATGAGAGTAAACCGCGCTTGCGCCACCTTCCCTTTTCTTAGGGTAAGTGTTGAATGGTTTCTTACTACCTCCTGATGAGCCACTAGAACCTCCAATCTGAATTTTCCCCAATTTCAAACCTACCTCAATTCTTTCACCAGCCATAACCAAGTCTGCAAATCCTGCCGAGGTACTTCCTATCATGTGCTCATAGAACGGCCCTTGTAGGGTACTCATAAACATATCGATGAGTTCTCTCTCCATGAGTGGAGGTTGAACCCTCGCAGCCAAGTCACGCCACTTCTGAGCGTATTCCTTGAAAGATTCTCTTGGTCCCTGTGACAAATTCTATAACTGAGTGCGATTAGGCGCCATATCCACATTGTATTGATAATGTTTGACAAAAGCCCGTGCAAGATCATTCCAACAACGAATATGAGTTTTCTACAACTTCATTTACCACTCCAGGGATGCCCCAAATAGGTTATCCTGGAAAAAGTGAATCAAAAGCCCCTGATCCTCAGTATGCACCGACATCTTTAGGAAATAAGCAGTTGCATGAGTAACAAGACATGACGTTCCGTTGTACTTTTCAAATACAGGAGGCTTGAACTTTGGAGGAACTTTCACCCCAGACACCAACTCGAGATCATTAGCATCCATACCAAGGACTCCTTGCCCTTCCACATCCTTCAAACGTTCTTCCAACAACCGATACTTCATATCCTCAACCTGAACTTCCGGCTCTAAACGCCGAACAGAAAACTGATCTTCATCCTGATCAAATTCATAATCCTGCTCCTGATAGCCCCTTACATCGCCCTGATTATCTCTTCTATTCCCCACAAGACGAGGTCCTGGAGACGGGGGAAACTGCCCTACGTTGCACACAAAAGGGTTTCCAGGCATCCCGTGAAAATTTCCAGCAGGATGATCTTGCACATCCCCCAATCCTATAGAAATGTCCTAATAGAGCCCTTGATTTCCACCATCCCCTGGATAGCGGTGCTGGTTGTTGACAATGGCAATCAATTCCTCTTGTCGGCGATTCACATTGGTGATGACCTCCATGAACTGGGTCATCTGAGTAGCCATCTGGGCCCTCATTTCAGCGAGTTCAGCTTGAACTTGTTCCATCTGTCTTGGCAAATTGTTTCTGGTGGAATACAAATGAGTAGTCGTCTTGAATTCTAAATAAGAAAAGCAGAAGAATAAGAATATCGTCTTGAGATAACCTGTAATGTTATGAGATGCATGATGTGCATGATATGTTTGTCATTTCCCGGTATTCAAGAGTCCTTTTATGCATCAATCACGGCATGCAACCAAAGATAATCAAGCATACAATCAAAGGAAAAAAGGATAATAAGACAAACACTTCAATTATTTACAAAAAAAATAACGATGTTCAAGTGACTTCGGACATTTAAGAGTGTAACGATAAACAACAAAATACATGTTTCAAAGTAAACTTAACAAAAAAACTGAGTAATAAAACAAACAAATGGTCCCTTCCAACAATCATGGGGGTGACCAAATACACCAAAGGTAAGTAACAAAACTAAATCTCCGGAACAAGACACGCTTCAAGGTGTTGACAATACTCTTCAAGCCCGGATTTCTCCCTCAAAAGTTGTGATGTGACTACTTTACTTTCTTGAAACCGATCCTATGCGATACGCCTCTGGGCTACTTCCTTCTTAAGCTGAGCATCTTTGTCTTTGAGCTGTTTCTCTGTGTTTTGAATCTTCTTCCTGTAGTTCTTCTCAGATTCTTGAAGCTTTTTGAACTCTTGTTAGGTCTAACTCAACTCTTCTTCCATTTCGGCATGAGATCTCTTTCTAAAACTGGTTGCATCAGAAGTTTCCCCTTGAGCTTCTTTGAGTTTGCGAGCTAAGTCGGCCCTTTCTTGATCTACCCAATAAAGTTTCATCCATGCCTCACGTTCTTTTGCACTAAGTTGAATGTTCTCAATATGAACTTGGGTGAACACCTCGGTAGGCACCGTGTTACTCAGAACAGTAAGGGTTGCTCACATATAGGAGTGGACCTTGCAAATGGTAACCGTAAAATCTTAACCCTGGCTCTAATCCATTCCAAGTAAGGAACCCTAGAAATAGTAACCTTCTTGTCCAAAGTAGTGCTATCCTTCTTGTGAATTCCCTTCCAAGCACTTGTCACTCTTTTCAACATCACAAGATCACTTCCTCTAACAAAATACACTGACTCAAACACCTCCTCAACCTTCGGCGGTCCATCCATTGCATATCCCAATTGACGATAAGCGAGCACAGGATTATAGTTGATACACCCTTTAGTTCCTATGAGGGGAACATTAGGGAAATCTCCGCAGCTAGTGATAATACTCCGTACCTCCCCCATGTCATAATTCCACCGGATATCAAATGAAGTAAGGTTGATAAGTCTTGATGACCATCGGAGAGAATGCCTGGTATCCGCGAAAGGGCCACTTACCGGTAGGTGCAACTTAAACCATTGATACAACATTGAATGACATAAACTTATATTACCTCCTTTTCCATGCCTGAAATGAATGGTGTAAAGAGTATCTGCCAAGAGTGTCAGTACCGGGTTCTTATTTCTAAAAATACAAATAGTCGCCAAATCCATAAAATTTCTCTTGCGAGGGAAGAGGATAATCCCGTATATCATGAGAGCAAACAAAGTGTTGAAGTCACTCCAATTCCCTTTCTTTGCCCAGTCTTCAGCTTTATTCACTAAGAAATCCAAATAAAACCTTGTAGTATCCTCACTTGATTTCCAATTGTCTTTCACCTCTTTCCAACTCAAATGAAGAATTTCAGCAATAAATTTGAACTTCGGCTTCTCCGACACTTGGACAAAAGGAACTTCATCGGACAACTTGATATTAAGTAGATACGCATTGTGATACGGTGGGAGAACTGACTTGAGGTTTTGCGTTTGTGTTTGCAAATGTTTCATTTTAGCAAGAGTCGCCACCGACTTTTTATTTTATCCAAAGGAAAGGTCAAAAAGCACTGGAAAGACCTTTGAGATGTTTTCTTGGGTTCGGGGGGTAGATTATGAAAAGGGAAGGTGCTAGCACCCTTTTCATCCATGGTTATGCATGGGCTCTTAGTTACTTGTTTAGATCACTTGCTTTGCTTTTTCAATTGTTTGAAATGGTGTTTTGTGTGTGGTTTTGAAAATATTTTGAAAAGAGGCATTTGTTTTGGCAACATTTGTAATGATTCTTGTTTGAATATATACAAAAGTTTTTGTCTTTTGAAAAATGTTTCAATGTTTGAAAGTTTGTTTTGGGAAAATGTTTTGAACTTGTGTGTGTTTTTGAAATTAGCAAGGAAGTTTGCAAATTGATCAAGTAACTAGGAGTTGTGTACCGTACTCAAAGATCTTTCCTACACATTTTTAACCCTTTTACATTGTTGTTTTACCATTGTATTTGGTAAACAAACTTGTACTTGGATGTTAAACGGGACGGGCGTGGGTCATCGTATGACCATGATAACAATTGTGCCAAGTATCTTTAGCAAGTTTTTGAGGGACTAGATCATTTTTGTTTAGGCAACCAAGATAGCGTCATCGAGGGACTATGACCTTTTATTTTGTTTTGTTTTGCCAAGATACCTAGCATGCATACCATGACCATGTTTTTTTAAGGCAACAAGTGGATGAAACCTTAGGGGTGCTTGTGTGCATTGTGTTGTTATTTTTCATGCATTTTTGTCTTGTGTTTAGTCATGCTATTTGTTTGATTTTGGTCTTTCGCATACAAACCCTAATTTTTACTATCATGGTATATGAAAGCGATAAATGCGTAAAATAAATCTAAGCTATTACAACATTAATATGGGAAGGGGGATACAAGTTTAATAGGGGATATTGCTCAAAATAAAACCCTAAAACTATTATTACAACCAAATTGAAATATTGCACAAATAAATAAATATACAAATATTTAAATGTACAATTAAATATAAATATGCAAAATGTTTTTGTGTTTATTTTTTATGTATGTAAAAATGGATTTGTTTATGTCTAAAAATAAGAAAAATATTAATGATTATTTTTGGAAAGGGTGGGAACCCTAATTTTTTTGTTTAAGAAAATACATATTCTAATTATTTATTTATTCATTTATTTACAAAAAAAATAAATAAAAATAAATATAAAAATGATAAAAAATAATATTTGTGAGAAAATAATATTTTAAGTGTCTAATATAATAAAATAAAAATATGTAAGTATTTAATATTTTTTTACAATTTTGTTTAGAAAAATAAAGTAATATTAACCTAATAATTATTTATTATGCAAATAAAAATAAAATAAAAATATGATAAAATGCCAAAAAATAAAGAAAATATTTTTTGTGTTTTTAAATGTTCAAGAAAAAATAATAAAGTCAGAAAATAAAAAAAGAAATGAAAAATATGAAAAAATAAAGAAATGGGCCAAGGGGGTGCAAAAAGCAGGATGAGGGGTGTCAAAAGCAAGGCAGACCAGGCCCAACCCAAGTTGCCTTCGTCCCTGACCTTGAGACAAAGAAAACGCATGCGCCATGTTCAAATCTTAAACTCCTGCATACGTGCTCAAAAACAAAAACTTGCAACATGAAAGTTATAGCTCATGATCACACGATTCTAACCATGTAAAAAACTTGATCTAACTCTCAAAGACCAGAGAGAATTTCAGTGCCCCTAATTTATGACCTAATTTTTTCAGCAACTTCAACACCCAAATTCTCCTAACTCAGTTAACATAAATGAATTATATGCGTATGTACAGTTCAAGGACATTAAGGGCTACATTTTTGCTTCACAAACCTAAGCCTAATGATTCTTAAATAAGGAGATAGAAGTTTAAGAAATACATATTTCAGTCAAGTTTGGATACGACAATATAGGAGTTTTAGATGAGGCCTGAAGGTCGTGTTAGCTTGCCTGAAGTTCACTCAACCTTCCCCAATGCTCGGCTTTCTTTGAACTTTCCTGAATGTGCTTGTAGAACTCAACCTGCAAAGCTTCAAAGTAAAAATGGTGAAGTGTGAAAATGGAGTTATAGTAGCTTGACATGTGCTTGGATAGTTTATGTGTATTGTTTAGAAAGTGTTTGAAGTGGTTTGGGACAAAACGCATGAGGCAATTTGAAGATGGCTTGAGTTCTACAGGGATTTCCCTGTTTTGGGCAAAAATTGAGTGTTTTGGTGTTTTAGGGTGTTTGAGAGGCTTGTAGCTCATGTTTCCGGCCTTAGACCATGTGTTGAACTTGTTTGAAATATGCACAAGACTTGGTTTTATCAGATTACAAAGTTATCTCACTTTTGAAAGCTTTCTTGTTTTTGAAGTAAAAGGTGAGTTGACAATGCCAAATGCTGTACTTGCTAGCTCAAGAGAAACAAAATTGCATAAAGTGAACTTTATGGAAATGGCATTGTTATCTTTTTTCCAAAAATGGATTAACTCAATGTGTAATGTTCTAAACCTCATAACAAAGCCTCTAACCAATGTATTTGCATTTAATTTATGAGTGTATAAAGGATTAGAACCTGCAAACCAAGTACAAGCAAGGTTTGGACAGATTTGCAAGTTGTAGCATGGTGTAAAATGCCTTGGACAAAAGTGATGATTTGCCATTTTCAAACTTTTGATTCTCCCTAACCATGAATGATCTTGGAGAGTTCCTGGACATTTTGGAAATCATATAACATGCTCTACAATACATATTTGAAATGAATTTTGAGATTCCACTTGGAACTATGTGAAAAATTGCCATGAAGATAGGTCAAAATCCTGCCTAAACTAGGGCAAAATTTCACTAAGTTAAAAGTTTCATGGACCCTTATTCACAAAATCATAACTTATGATCCAATCATCTTTTGGGAAAACTTTGTGAATAAAAGTTGTATATTTTGTGGAGGACTACAACTTTAATGTTGGAAGTTTTCTTTTAATCCAATTGCATCATGGTTAAAAAGTTGGGCAAAGTTGGAAAAAAATAAGAAATTTTCATAACTTAGAAAATTTCTAAGTTATGAAAATTTTCCATTTTAAACCCTAATTTTCAAAATTAGGTTTCTTGGTGAAAAAGTTTCATGTTTTGACACATCTTGATGAAAAATGACTCTTGGCACTTGGTTTTAACCAAAAAGTCAAAGTTTGACTTTTCAATGTACATTTGATTTTTGATCAGTTGACTGAAAAATTCATCTGTCAATCCAATGCATTTGAGATCTTTTGAACCTTGTGATTAGGTCAAGATGATTCCATTGAGTCCTTCAGACCATGCTTGAACCCAATTTTCCATTGGCTAGGTCAAAAATCAGAAATTGCCTTTCTACAGTCAAAACCCTAAAAATGACCATTTTGCCCTTTTGATGATTTGATCAAATTTCTTGAGGAGTTGTGGTCCAAACTCGATCAAATGGTTCATATGAGCCTATAAAGTTGATATGGATAAAAAATTATGAGGTTTGACTGTAAATTGGCCACCGTTGACTTTTTCCCCAATACAGTTGATTTTTAGGTCAACTGTCCAATTGACTGGGCAAAAATTTGATTCAAGGCTTGAAACTTGGTTTGAGAAATATTAGAGGTCTAAAATGAAGTATGAAAGTCACATGAGGCATTGGAATTCCAAAAATCCTTGTGCAAACTCAAACCCTAATTTCAGGTCATCAGTGCAAGGAGATGTCTTGAGCAGAGCAAACCCTAATTTTGTCCTGAGTCCAAAGAGTCTTGTGGGGAAATCTTGATAAAATGAGAGGGAAAATTTTGGGGTACAACAGCTGCCCCTGTTCAATCTTCTTGAACTTGAAGAGTTAGATTGGCGAATTTTTCCGTTCGTGACTCGAAGGTAAAAGATGACTGGACACTAGAGTGCCCGTAAATTTGCACTCGTCAGTGTATAGTTTGAGGAAATGGGCTTAAATATGCCATTTGGAGATGTGATAGAGTCTTGTTGGAGATGGGCTTAAAGATTCCTTCCAAGGATGTTTGTTGAATTATACGTTGTAAGTCGGAAGAAGGAGTATCAGAATGGTATCCGCGTCTGGAACGTATCTGAACTGTATCTGGAGACTGAATTTGTATGAGCAAGGGAATGGCGTCCGTGTCTAGAGCATATCCGAGTTGTAACTGTATTTGAATCTGAATGAATAATAGAATGACTATCGTGTCTGGAGTGTATCTGTATTTTATCTGAATCTGAAATCTGAATAGGCGACATAATAACATTCGTGTTTGGAGCATCTCTGAGTTGGGAAAAAGTCAGAATAAGTGACAGCATGGTTACCGTGTCTGGAGCGTATCTGGATTGTATCTTGAATAGGTGACAGAAATGACTTCCATATTTGAAGTGTATCTGAGCTAAGGAACATCAACATGAGTGATCAGCATGGCTACCGTGTCTGGAGCGTATCTGGACTGTATCTGAACGTTGAAAACTTGAATGAGTATCAGAAATGACTTCCGTGTTTGGAGTGTATCTGAATTAGGGAACATCAGCATTGGTCAGCATGGCTACCGTGTTTGGAGCGTATCTGAACTGTATCTGAAGTTGAGATCTGTATGAGTAGCAGAATGACTTCCGTGTCTGGAGTGTATCTGAATTGTAACTGGGATCTGAATAAGTGACGAAATGACTTCCATGGCGACTGCACTGGGGAGAATCAAACTTCTGGTGTAAGGGCCAGAATGGCATCCGTGTTTGGAGCGTATCTGAAATAGAATCTGAATGAATAACAAAATAACTTCCGTGTCTGGAGTGTATATGAAACTTTATCTTGACTTTGAATTCTGAATGAGTAATAGAATGACCTCCGTGTTTGGGGTGTATCCGTACTGTATCTGAAATCTTTGAACATCTGTTAAAGATAGCTTTTAATCTTATCTTGAAAAGGGTAAAATGTTAGCTGAAACACAAAGTTATTTTGCATGAAAGGTATGATGCAATAAAATGTGTTTTATCAATGTTTATGATATATGAATGTAATGTATGCGCATGTAAGCTGATTAGCTGTCTTGCTGAGGAAAATAAATCCTTGATAGCTGGAGATAATAAAATCTTTGACTGCTGCTGGGGAAAATAAATCCCTGACCGCTACTGGAGACTCAAAATCTTTGATTGATGACGATTAGAAATCCTTGCTGACTACTGTTGGGGATAGAGAATCCTTGGCAACTCGTGGGGATTATCAAAAACTTTGACAACTTCTGTGGGGATGTGAGAATCCTTCACGACTTTCCTGGGGATATAGGGATCCTTCAAGTCCTTGGAGGATGATAAACATTATGCCTGGGGAATCCAGAGAACTTTGACGACTATGGCTGTAGATTACACAATGGGAATCCTTACTCGATTGGGGAATAAGGAATACTCTGGTGATCTCTATCGGGGATCAGACAAAGGAAAACCTTGATTTTTTAGAGAATAAAGAAGGCTTTGATGGTTTCTGCAGGGAACTGGGAATGAGAATCTTCAATCTCTTAGGGAATTTGAATCCTTGGGGACTTCATGTTAAGGAGTCAAGAATGAGAATCTTCGATCTGCAGGGGATTAAAAATTCTGAAAAAATCATGCTGGCGAGTAATCAAGACTCTGGCAACTTCACTGGGTAATCAAAAGTGAGAATCTTCATTCTGTTGGGGAGTAAAAACTCTGGGGGAAAAAGCTTACTGCTGGGGAGTAGCTATCCTGCTGGGGAGATCAGGAGTTTGGGTTGTATTTCAATCTACTGGGGATTTATCCTAGGTTGGGGATAAGACAAAAGTTAACTGTTATCTGGTTGATTCTCAGACTTTAAGACAACTTGCTGAGGAGTCTGGGGAAAATTGAATGGTTTCCGCTGTGGATTGATAGTTGAAAATTTTGACTCCGCTGGGGAAGAAGGTTTCATCTCCGCTGAGGGTCTGTAGTTCAATGTTTTGCTCCGCTGGGAATTGGGAGTTTGAAAACTTAACTCTGATGGGGATTTTGAAATTTAACTCCGCTAGGGATATGTATTTCAAGGTTTTAGCTCCACTGGGGATCTAGATGATGTACTGTAGGGGATTTCTCCTGGAATAGCCTAAAGACGTTTTCTTATACTTTTAACCTATCAATAATTATTCTTTCCCATTTCGTTTATTTGTAAACAATGATTATATTCAAATGCATATGCTCATTAAATAAATCATTGGACGTTTTCAAATAAAACACAAGTGTAAAAAAAGAAAAGACAAATAGTTTTCTGCACTTTGAAGTATCTTTGTATTAACTTTGTGTAAGTATTTTGTACAAAGGAGTCTGACATCCTAGTAAGAGAATGTTGTCATAAAATGAGAAAAATTTATACAAAGAAAGATGGATATGTGTAAAAATTGCATGGGGTTCCCATTCTGCTATAGCCTTCGTAACTCTGAATATCTTGTCCATTCGTTGCTTTCTCCGAAGATGGTTGGATTGATCAGAAGCATGGAGATTGTCTGTGAAGAGATTGTCCTTAAAGTGATCTGACGAGACATAATCATACGCTTTAATTTCCTAACTTTTTCCTGGACTGCCCATTCGGGTTTTCGATCCACCGGGAAACCGTTTTTTGCCCAAGTCGCCCTTTCGGGTTTTCAACTTGTCGGGTGTACAAATTTTTTTTGATTATCCCTAACTTTTGCCTGAACCGCCCTTTCGGGTTTTTGATTCACCGGGATGCCCTTTTTTTTCCTCCTAGGTGTGTCAACCTAGCGGGTCGTTTATGCGTAGTATCTTTTGACTATGTCTACGTTCGCAGGGTGCGGCAGGTCGTCGCCGTCCATGGTGGTTAATATCATTGCCCCACCAGAAAAGAGGTTTTTTATCACAAATGGTCCTTCGTAGGTAGGAGTCCATTTTCCCCTGGGATCACTTTGCGGCAAGATGATCCGCTTGATTACAAGATCTCTGACTTGATACACTTGTCGCCTGACTTTCTTGTTAAAAGCCTTGATCATCCGTTTTTGATACGTCTAGCCATGGCAAACAGCATTAAGTCGCTTTTTGTCAATCAAGTTAAGTTGATTAAGCCGGGTCTGAATCCAATCATCTTCACTCAAACCAGCATCCTTCATGATTCTCAAGGAGGGAATCTGAACCTTGATAAGCAAAACAGCTTCCATGTCGTATACCAAAGAATAAGGTGTTTCCCCAGTTGATGTACGTGCCGTGGTACGGTACCCGTGGGGAGCAAACGATAACATCTCATGCCAGTCCTTGTAGGTGACCGTCATCTTTTGTATGATCTTCTTGATATTTTTGTTCGCAGCTTCGACATCACCATTCATCTTTGGCCGATAGGGAGATGAATTGTGATGTTGAATCTAGAACTGCTCGCACAAGGCGGTGATCATAGTATTGTTCAGGTTTGTACCGTTGTCCGTGATGATCCTGTCGGGGATACCATACTGGCAAATGAGGTTCTGCTTGATGAAGCGAGCAACAACATTCTTTGTGACAGATGCGCAAGAAGCTACTTCGACCCACTTGGTAAAGTAATCAATAGCCACCAGGATGAAACAGTGTCCATTGGATGCTGTAGGCTTGATTTCTCCAATCATGTCGATTCCCCACATTGCGAATGGCCAAGGAGCTATTAAGACATTGAGAGGAACTGGAGGTATATGTACCTTGTCCACATAGATTTGACATTTGTGACAAGTACGAGAATTTTGATGAAAATCAGCTTCCATGGTAGACCAGTAGTATCCTGCCCTTAGGATCTTCTTAGCCATCGTATGCCCTCTTGAGTGGGTGCCAAAGGTACCATTGTGCAGTTCGGCCATGATCTGCTCAGCTTCAACCTTGTCCATACAACGGAGCAGAATGCAATCATGATTGCGCTTGTATAGGATACCATTTCTTAGGAAGAACTTAGCCGAGAATCTCCTTAAGAACTTTTTGTCGTTGACTGAAGCTCCTTCAGGGTATTCTTGCGCCTCGAGATACCTTTTGACTTCGTGAAACCAAGGTCGGTCCACTACTTCTTTGGTATTAATCTCGTGACAATGTGCAGGTTCGTCCATCCGCTCAATGGTGATTTGGGGAGCCTCATTATTCCAGTTAAGTTTAAACATGGATGACATTGTAGCTACAACATCTGCTAGCTGATTCTCTTCTCGCGGGAAGTGCTCGAAGGTAATCTGCTCGA
This sequence comes from Vicia faba, assembly GCA_948472305.1. NCBI lineage: Eukaryota > Viridiplantae > Streptophyta > Magnoliopsida > Fabales > Fabaceae > Vicia > Vicia faba. The sequence goes on along the minus strand of CATIWC010000542.1, from coordinate 83,955 downwards.
AATGAGGGAGTAATGTCAAGACATGTTTAATCCCACTCTCCTTTGATCTGACTGATGACCAAAGCTGAGTCTCCAAACACAACCAAAGATTTGATTCCTAGGTCTATTGCCGCTTTGAGACCAAAGATACAAGCTTCATACTCGGCCATGTTGTTGGTGCAGTTGAAGCAGAGTCTAGCAGTGAAAGGTGTATGGCAACCTTCTGGTGAGATGAGCACATCACCGATACCGTTGCCAAGTGAATTAGAAGCACCATCAAAGTACAGGGTCCATCGGGATCCTTGTTCAGGTCCGTCATTCGGTCCGTTATCTTCAATGTTATCCAAAGTCATAATGTCCTCGTCAGGGAAGTCAAACTTCATGGATTGGTAATCCTCGACAGCTTGATGAGCCAGATGGTCAGCTAGTACACTCCCCTTTATATCTTTTTGGGTCGTGTACTGTATATCGTATTCGGTCAGGATCATCTGCCACCTATCTATTCTTCCAGATAAAGCCGACTTTTCAAACATGTACTTGATCGGATCCATCTTAGATATTAGTAGAGTGGTATGAGTCAACATATACTTCCTTAGCCGGCGAGCAACCCATACCAAAGCACAACAAGTTTTCTCGAGCAGTGGGTAGCGGGTCTCACAGTCGGTAAACTTTTTTCTAAGGTAATAAATGGCATTCTCTTTTCGTCCAGACTCGTCATGTTGGCCCAGTACGCACCCCATTGAATTATCCAAAACAGTCAGATACACGATTAGCGGTCTTCCTTCGACGGGAGGCATCAAGATAGGAGGTTCTAGCAAATACTCCTTGATTTCATCGAAAGCAACTTGACAGTCATCATTCCATTTAACCACCTGATCTTTCTTCAACAGCTTGAAGATTGGCTCACAGGTAAATGTTAGGTGAGAGATGAACCTAGCAATGTAGTTTAGGCGTCGCAAGAAACCTATGACCTCCTTCTCAATGCGAGGGGCAGGCATTACTTGTATAGCTTTGACTTTGGCAGGATCGACCTCGATGCCTTTGTTATTGACGATGAAACCCAAGAGTTTACCGGACCTGACTCCGAAAGTGCACTTCTTAGGGTTCAATCTGAGCTTGTACTCCTTCAACCTGACAAACAACTTTTGCAAATGGTCGAGGTGTTCTTCTTCTGTTTGTGAACGGGCTATCATGTCGTCTATGTAGACCTCTATCTCATGATATATCATATCATGAAACAAAGCTACCATGGCGCGCTGATAGGTTGCCCCGACATTCTTTAGTCCGAATGGCATCACTTTATAGCAGAAGGTACCCCACTGTGTAACAAAAGTAGTTTTCTCCATGTCTTCAGGGGCCATTTTGATCTGGTTGTACCCTGAAAATCCATCCATGAAAGAAAATACCTTATGCTGAGCTGTATTGTCAACCAAGATGTCAATGTGCGGTAGTGGAAAGTCATCTTTAGGGCTAGCCCTGTTTAAGTCTCTGTAATCCATGCACATTCTCACTTTGTCGTCCTTCTTAGGAATGGGCACAATGTTAGCAACCCATTATGGATAGGAAGTAACAGCAAGAAACCCAACATTGAACTTCTTCATTACTTCTGCTTTGATCTTTTCAGACATGTCGGGCCTCATGCGGCGAACCTTCTATTTAATTGGTGGACAGTCTTCTCTTGTAGGGAGACGGTGAACCACAATATATGTATCGAGTCCCGGCATGTCTTCATAAGACCAGGCGAAGATCTCAACATATTCATTCAACAGTTGAACTAAGCGCTCTTTGACACTTGGCTCTAGGTTGGCACCCACTCTGACTTCTTTTTTGTCTTTGACAGTACCCAAGTTGATTGTCTCTAACAGCTCCTCATGGGGAAGAATAACCCTTTCTTCCTATTGTAGAAGTCTATCCAACTCTCTCGGCACCTCACAGTCTTCATCACCTTCGTATTCGGCATGGTTAACCAGATCTTCAGAGTCCCTGAAGGCCATAGCAGAATTGCTACCAATTGAATCCAGAATGGAAGGGTACCTGCATTTTGTGAGTGTGGGTGTGTGTAAGGGATAGCCACCTTTAAACAAATAAAATGTAAAAATGAAAGAAAATGAACACAAAAGTTTATATGTGAAAACATCAATGATTCATTAAAATGGCATATGAAGATGAAAAATCAAACCCTTACAAATGGACCTATGTGCCTCAGGTAAGGCACAAGGTTAAAAGTGTACGAATTGTTTAAGAATTATTACAAACCAACAGAAATGTTTGAAAGATAAATTACTAATTGATGAAAGTAACGGGAACAAAGTCTTTTGCCTCCCAGTTGTTCAGTCCTCCGTCAACAGTAGGGAAAATCCAGTCTTCCAAGTTGCTCTCCTCTTCACTGTCCTCCAAAGCATTGACTCCCTGATGTGTGATCTTCATTGGTGGCCCCCCAGCCCGGGCGCGACGCACAACCTTTTGAGCAGAAGCAGAGAAACCCAAGCCGAATTTATCTGATTTAAAAGGAAAGTCTGGTAGATGACCCCAGATTATGCTTCCTCCTTCTTCAATTACAGCCTTTGCATCCTTGAGGGATGACATCTGAGGCACAAGTTTGGAAATCAAGGGTACATAAGACACCATCTTCGTTGCTGCAATCTCCTGAGCTACCTCCTCAAAGTGTTGAAAAGGGGTCTCGATGAACTCACCATCCAATTCCACATAGCGGAAAGAATTTAGATGGCTTATCATGTACTCCTCTTCGCAATGAACTATTATAATTTTCCCCTGGACAGGGTACTTGAGCATTTGATGTAAAGAAGAAGTGACGGCCCCAACATTATGAATCCAGGGTCTTCCCAACAAACAAGAATAGGAGGGACAAATGTCTATCACATAAAATATGGAGTTGAAGGTTTCAGTTCCCACTTTAATCGGGATGTCCACCTCCCCGTGGACCATCCTTTTAGAACCATCAAAAGCTTTGACAATTATATTACTGAGCTTCAGGGTTAAACCTTCACAGTCCAATCAGTCCAATGCTTTCTTTGGCAAGACATTTAAAGACGACCCAGTATCAACCAGAACGTGAGCTAGAGTAGTCCCTCTGCATTCCACCGAGACATGAAGAGCATCATTATACTTTCTCCCTTTAGATGTTAAATTGACATCGGAGAACCCTAGACCATTGTCCGCTGTTAGCCTAGCTACACATTCCTGGAACTGATCCGTGGAGGTTTCCTGTGGCATGTGGGCCGTCTTCAAGAACCTGATCAAAGCTTTGGCATGAGCCTCTACACAGAGCAACAGGGCCAACATAGAGATCTTTGAGGGGGTTTTCCCCAGTTGCTCCACAACATCATAATCGCTTTTCTTGATTATTTTCAAAATCTCCTCCTTTTATTTTTGAGAGGTCTCTGGGATGACCAATGGTTGGGCCCTCGTCTTGGCGGGCGCTTCTTGGATCCCTTTCCCTCTATCATCAGCAACAGCAGAGGGTACAACCACAGGAGTTACAACTTCTTCAATAACTGGAGTTCTCGCAGATATGTTGACCGGCACAGGGTAACCTTATGAGCATTTGAGGGTCCGAAGATTGCCTTTGGAGGAGCAATCTCCGGAGAGAAAATTCTTCCGCTGCGGGTGATTTTACTCGTTCCAGCAATGTTTCCAATGTCTGAAGTCCCTTCATCAGAACTTTCTTCAGCAGATTCAATTTGTTTAATACTGTGGTAGAAGATCTCTCCCCCATAGTTCCACGATATTGATTTGTTGGACTTGTACAGGATAGGCCCTGGCATAGTTATCTTCAGAGGTACAATCTTCGGATCGGATGTAATCTTAACAAGTCTTTTGGAGACCTTGGAAAGATTGCCAGATATGGTAATTATCGAAACATCATTGACAAGATTTGGTGTTAAAGGAGTCTTTTCAAAAAGGATTTCTTGATAATGCATTAGGCGTTGGATGCCTAACTTCAACAATAGACAGTCGGTTGGTAAGGATGAACAAAGGTAGCAATCTTTTTCACAACCTGGGAAAATCCCAGCCTTTAACAAATTCAGCTTGATTATTGGTAACGGAGTCATTAAATCATCAACAATAGCAACAAAAAGGTCCTCTTCAATAGTATGGGCATTGTGGCCATGCCTTGGCATTGGAGCAGAGATCACATTCGACTTTTCAGGGGCGTCTAATTCCACTTCTTTAGTGTCTATTAAATCCTGAATCTTATTCTTGAGGGCCCAACAATTGTTGGTGTCGTGCCCCAGACTGTCTGAATGATAAGCACAGTTGGCGTTGGGATGGTAGTGTGGTGACGAGGTGTTAGGGTTTTTAGGGGCCTCCCTTAAACTGGCAAGGTTTAACTTCAAGAGATGGGGTAGAACCTGAGCAGGTTTCATGTTTATCCGGGTGTATTACCGTGCAGGCCTTTCCACCCTTTGCTGGTTGGTTCTAGGTTGATTGTTTATGGGCTGATCAGCTGCAGACTTCTGAATCATTACGGCCCCCACCGCTGGCTGGCGCTCAACTCTTCCTTGACCTCTTTGGGAGTAGACAGCTGAGACTTCCTTCTTTGCTGGAAAAGTATTTTTGATGGAAGCGGAAGCAGATGTATCTTTTTAAATTTTACCGCTCTTAATTCCGGCTTCAACTCTCTCACCAGTTAGAATCAACTCGGTGAACCCCACAGAAGAGCTTCCTATCAGGTGATTGAAGAAAGGCCCTGACAAAGTCCCTAAGAACATATCTACAAGCTCCCTCTCAGATAGAGGTGGTTGCACTCGTCCCGCCAAGTCTCTCCATTTCTGGGCATACTCCTTAAAGCCTTCTGTTGTACCCCAAAATTTGCCCTCCCATATTTCTCAAGACATTGCGAGAAGAATCTCCAAGTGGCTCAAGATTGCTCAAGAGTCGGACAGTCAAGTCACCTCCTAAGGCAGTCAACCTCAAATTAGGGTTTTGTGTTGCATCAAGGTCCTTGCATCCAAATGACCTCAAATGCTCCCCAATGTCCTAATATGTTCTCAAGTTCATCCATGTCAAATTTCAAGCCTTGCAGAGGAAGTTTGGTCAGTTAATTGCTCAAGAGGTCCAAAAATCGATTGTGCTAGGGCAAAAGTCAACTGTGACCTACAAATAGTCAAACCTCAAGATTTTTTGTCAACATTCTCATTTTGAAGGGTATTTCATCATTTGATAAAGGGTTGATCATGATTCATCAAGGATTGCTTAAAATTCATCAAGACTCAAAAGTTGCTAAATTAGGGTTTTGTAGGAAAAGTAAACTCAACTTTGACCAAGCATAGCTTTCTCATACTTTATGAGAAATAACCCATCCAAAGCTCATTTTGAAGAGGATGCAATTTCCTACAATCCATCTTCATACCCCAAGATCAGAAAACGCACTCACAAGAAGTTATAAATTTGGACATTATAGGTCATTTTTGAAAGTCAACAAAAACACCTTTTTTGCCAAAGCTTATAACTTGAGCATGGAATATCAAAATTAGATGAGACAAAATGGGTTGGTTAGAGGACATCTCAAGGTTTCTAAAAAGTCCCTGAACACCTCCAAAAGTTCAAAATTGAAGAAGTTATGCATTGTTGAAGTTGGGCATTTTTGCAAAATTGACAAAAGTCAACTATCCCCAAAACTTCAAATTTTGTCAAATGGGCCCACTTTTTCCACTTGATTTGATCTTGTCACACTACACACGTGTCCTATCTTCAGTCTTGTGTCCATTTATTAATTTTTCTATTTTATTTGATTTTTATTGAATTAATTCATTTTAAATCAATTTAAATCCAAATAAAATCCAAATATTGATAATTTAGGAACTTTTTGATTGATACAGGTCTTAACTGTCATCATGGACATGATCAAATTCGAATCAAGCCATATCATGAACAAAAAGGTGGTTTTTGGACAAATTTGGAAGCTTTTTCATGGAGGATCAAATCAAATCCTAAATCATCAATGCATAAGGATTCAAAGCCCAAAACTTGACCTAATTCATTCCATATTACTTATACAAACAAAAGGCACGAGCATCAAGACCTAGAGGCTGCATAAACATCAAAATCAAACTTGAAAAAAAACCTGAAAAAGCTTGAAAATGAAATTGCATATAGAGGCGTTTTCAAGGCCAAATCTCAACACTATTCTCTTGCTGGATATCCACTGAGTGAAAAGCAATCAAAATCAGGCCATCACACCTTCCCAATCGCGCTGTAAGTCCCTCTGAAAACCGCTTGACATTTGAAATCGCATATCATTATTCTTGCATTTTCTTGGCGAAATCTTTACACAATCATGTTTATCGTTCCATTTAGAACCTTTCTGCATCATTTGATTGTGTTTATGTGATCTGTAGTGCCATACCCGAACCTAGGGTTTTGGAAGTTTGTTTTTGGGTGTTTTCTTTGCAGGAAAAATTGGAACCAATAATGGACATAGACGTGTTCAGGAGGAAGAGACGAGCATGACTATGGTCGTGGCTTGGGTTTTCATGCCCTAGAACGGTTTTTAGGATCGACCTAGGGATTTAGCTGCGGATATAAATCCGCAGGTAAATATCCAGGGGCCAACGAAGAAGATGAATGTGTGGCCTCTCCCCATTCGTTGGTTCAATAATTATAGCTGCGGATATAATTCTGGCATATCATTTGTTTTGTTATATAATAATTGTGATCCATTATAATAACAAATGAAAGGCGTTAGCTCAGTGGCAAGGCGTGTGCTTGGTGACTAACAGGACCTGGATTCGAATCCCAGGTCCTCCAAAAGCTTTGTATTATTTTGTTTTAGGTATTCAGGCGTATTTCAGCAGTAATGGTCCATCATACACCATCACCCAGATGCCTGCCAGATGCCCCTAGGCCAGATCTGGTGGTCCAGATGAGAGGTCCATCCTACACTCAAGTCAACGTGCGCGTGGAGAATTGCAAAAGTCAGCCAGGCTTGCTTATAAATGGGCATTGAAAGTGCTAAACAAACCCCCTTGATCAGGCCCATTATTTCTAACTCTCTTTATTTTTTCTTTTTATTTCATTTAGTTATTTGTTTTGATTAATTATTTTTATTTTTCTAACTAACCAATTAAAATCTTTTCCTCATAAAATCAAAAAAACCAAAAATATATTTTATTTATTAAAATTAAATTCAGTATTTTATTTTGTAAATAAATATCAATTCAATTAATTTAGTTTAATTAGGTATAACTTTTAATATTTTTGCAATAATTAAAATTAATTTAGATAATTAGGTTATTATTAACATTAATCAAATTTGTTTTTATTTCTTTAAATATCCAAAAATCCAAAAAAATATCTTTTTCTTAAATAATTAATTTATTTATTTAATTAACTTAGATCTAAATCCTTTTAATTCAAAAAATAACAAAAAAATCACTTTCTTTCAAAAAAGTGTCAAAACCTTGAAAAATGCGCCCGATTTAATTTTCCCGCATGCGATCCATTTATGATATTGATGTAATTGTTTCCCGAAATGTAATAGCTTTAATTAGGAGTTTAATTATTTTATCGCTTTATTTATTTTTCGCATTTTTAATTCAAGGGTTGTTTTTGGCGATGGAAATACCCGACGCCTTGTAATAGTTAGATTTAATTTCCGCAATTTAATTTCCACAATCTATAAACTGTAAGATGTTTGGTAATAGGGAATGCATGACAAGATCAAATGATTGAACCTAAAATCAACATAGCTCACCCATGACATGTACAAAGACAAATTAACTGAAAACAACACACTCGCACATGCGTACTCTTAGGGTACACCTCACTTGGTTGCCTTCGAACGTGGTCATTGAGTATATGAAGTTTTAGAGGTCGCTCTCTTGTCCAAAGATCATAGTTTCCTCGAAACGGTTGCCTCGGAAAAATGATCTAAGACATTAGGGTTACGCTAAGGCGTCCTAACATTGCATTAGTGACCACATGTCCCTTAATCGAATTGACCCTTAAACTCCAACGACGGTGCTACCTACTCATCAATAGTGGGATAGCATTGTCTAAAGGACATTAGCACAGTTTGATTCCTTTTTCGAGTAGGTAGATGGTTCTTAAATACTTGCTCTTTCTAAAAACAAAACAAAACTTTTCGCACTTACACTCCTTTCAAACAAAAACTTCTTTTCAAACCCACAAACACAAAGAAAAGCAAAATTTTGAAAACACTTTGAGCAAGTACCTAAGAGCCCATGGATAACCACGGATAGAAAGGGTGCTAACACCTTCCCTTTCTATAATCTACCCCCCGAACCCGAGAAATATCTCAAAAAAGGAATTTTTTGTGCTTTTTTCCTTTCCTTGTTGAATAAAATAAAAGACGGTGGCGACTCTTGCTTACCGCGAAATTTTGTGAAAACAAACGCAAAACGCAAACCAGCATTCCAAAAAATAGTCAATTCTCTCCCATCGTATCACAGAACTGGCGACTCTGCTGGGGAATATTATAAGTGGGGTGTACCTTAGGATTATATCATTGTGTTTTCAATTGTATGCTTTGTATGATTTATATTTTTGGGCTTGTATCGGAGTTACTATGGATCCTAACCCGGATCCGGGGGATACCCTTTAGGTAAGTAGCAATAAACTGTGATGGAACTGTACATCGTAGATCGATACGGTTGAAGCAGTAGCTACGTTGGTGTGGCACTTTAGATTGTACCGATATCCATTGTGTTGGAACGAGGAGAATATGGGTCATCTAAGGGGTCATTAAGCACCAACTGACCTTAGAACCTTTAAATTGACCAACTTGGCCATAGAACAGTAGCAGTATGCTACACTCATTGAGACTAAACTCTCGCGATGATTTCGGCCGTAAGAAAAGGTTGCTAAACTGGAATTATGACCGATCGAGGGTAGTTAGTGATATTGAGATCCTCTAGAACCCGGTTACTATTTTTAGGACAGGTTTGAACCAACTGAACTGAAAGAGGGTAGTACCTAAGCTCCTTGCCATCCTGAAATCTAAGGGCTCTCTGTGTGACTTGTGTGCCTTTACCATGTTTGCCATTTGTGGACACTTGTGGTGTGCTTTCTATCATGACATCATGACATCATAACATTGCATACATCTTGCATAAGACTAACCTATTTCAAAGACAGGAGGGATTCATCTTTGTTCTATTTTGTAGGTCATCATGATGCCCATGCGTAGGAATACCATCCGGATCAATTTTGTTCAGGTTCCCACCTTGCTTAAAGAGTTGATTGAAAAGATGCCCGATACTACTTCCTTCCTCAGAAGACATGGTTATCTTCTCAGTTTGGTCACCTCCAAATTGGACGAGCAGATGATGAGTGTTCTGGTCCAATTCTATGATCCACTGTACCATTGTTTTACTTTCCAGGACTACCAGCTGGTTCCCACCCTAGAAGAGTTCTGTGAGCTGCTCGGTATCTCTATTATGGAGCAGACCCCGTTTACTGGGTGGGAGAAGATTCTTAGGCCCGAAGAGATTGCTGCAGCCCTTCATATGACCAAATAAGAGGTAATGGCTAATTAGGAGACTAGAAGTGGAGCAAAGGGCTTTCTGGCTAAATCCTTGGTTGGTAAGACTAACTATTTCTGGGATAGTCTAGACTTCAAGGCATTCGAGGATATTCTGGCTCTTTTGATATATGGCTTGGTATTGTTTCTGAACTATGACTCTTTTGTGGATGTGAATGCGATAAAAATCTTCATCTCTCGTAATCTGGTACCCACTCTCTTGGGTGACATTCTTCATCAGCTCTATGCTCGTACTTCCCGAAAGCAGGGAACCTTGATGTGTTGTGCTGCGTTATTGGAAAGGTGGTTTATTTCGCACCTTCCCAAGTCAGTGCTAAAGAACAAAGAAGGCATGGGCTGGGCCTATAGGGTTATGTCTCTCTCGCATAATGACATCATTTGGACTCTCAAGGGTATGGACGAGGTGACTATTATTGATCGCTGTGGGGAGTACCCTAATGTTCCACTGATAGGAACTTGTGGAGGAATTTCTTATAACACATGCTTAGCTCTACGTCAGTTTGGGCGAGCCAGAAGAGAAGGACCTCATGAGCTGCTAATGCCTAATATCATCTTTTATTTTCAAGGAGATAGCTATGAGCAACACCATAGATTCATAAGGGCTTGGGATAGAGTTCACAAATCTGATCCACATGAGCTGGGTCCAAAGACTTCACTTCCAATGGATCCATATCTCATATGGGTCCGTATCCGTGCCCAAAAGCTGGGTATGCCATATGAAGCTGTCCAGCCTATCATTGTTGAAATTGCTAATGAAGAAGGGGTTCTTCCAACCATCCTCCATCCTTATATGCCCACCGACATTGGGGCACTTAAAAGGTCTTGGATGCAACTGAGGGAAGAACGGGATTCTTACCGAGAGAAGTCCAACGAGCAAGAGAAGAAGATCCAGAAGTTGACTAGGCAGTTAGAGAACAAGCAGATTCTCAATTACTATGTCTGCACCGACAAGAAGAGACCATGGGAGCATTGATTGACCTTTGATGATTTCCTTTCCAGTTTTTATTTACTTTTCAGTATTTCCTTTCATATAACGCCTTAAGGGCATCATTTGAACAATTTGAATTCCAAAGTTTTTCTAATAAAGTGTGTTTCCTTTCTTGTTTACAAATTTGAATCTCCCGATTGTCTTTGAAATCATGTCATACGCATTTCATCCCATGCACTTCATAAACAGGTACCCATTACAGGTCTCTTATCTTCTTCGATGTTTATTTCTGCACTCATCATGTCTGCTGAACCTTCAACTGAGCAAGCCATCAAGGCCCTCCAGGCCCAGAATGCCCAATTCCAAGAGCTGTTCATGAATCTAGCTAAGGGTCAGCAAGATCTGAAGACCCTGATTCTGAAAGAGAAGAAGAAGAAGAAGAAGAGGACAATCCTGTTCAACACTGGTCCCCGGTTTGGAAACAGGCTACAGAATGAAGTTGATTTGACCACCTCATCTGGAGGGAAAGATAGTCAGGAAGAAAGGAGGGCTCCTATCCTTGTGGTCTCTGACAACGAGACGGACTTCGACGAAGAACAGTATCCTCCGGTTGAGGATAGATACAAGCAACTGGAAGACCGATTGAGTGTTATGGAAGTTCAGAAGGTGCCTGGTCTGGACTTTGGTTATCTAGGTCTATCATCTGGGGTGGTGATTCCACAAAAATTCAAGGCACCAGCCTTTGTTAAGTATGACGGAGTTTCTTGTCCGAAGCTGCACCTCCGGTCATATGTAAGGAAGATTCAGCCATACACCGCTGATAAGAGCTTATGGATCCATTTCTTTCAAGATAGTCTCTCAGGGACTCAGCTTGAGTGGTTCTATCAGTTGGACGGAGCCAGTATCCGCAGTTGGGAAGATTTGGCTACTACTTTCTATAGACAGTACCAGTACAATTCCGACCTCGCTCCCACGCGTACCCAGCTCCAGGGTATGTCAATGGGAACGGGTGAAGGATTCAAAGATTATGCTCAGAAGTGGAGGGACCTCTCCGGAAGAGTACAACCACCCTTGGCTGATCGTGAGCTTGTGGATATGTTTCTGGGGACCCTGTCTGGTCCATTTTTTAACCATCTGATTGGAAGCTCCTCGTCTGGGTTTACAGAGCTTATTTTGACTAGTGAAAGGATTGAGGATGGTATTAAGGCTTGGTAAGATACAAAAGGGTGCTTCATCAAGCAGCGAGAAGAATCCTTTTAAGAAAGAGTCCAGTGCTGTCTACAGTTCGAAAAGCCAGAGTAGACCTGAACGCCGCCAAACTGTTAATGCGATTGTTATTTCAAAACATGCTGGTGCTCCTCAGCACAGCAATCAACAAAAGTACGAAAGACCTCGAAGGCAATTCACTCATCTCAACATGACGTTATCTCAGATTCTGCCACAGTTGCTGAAGACCAATCTGGTGATTCCAAAGGAAGCCCCGAAGAATCCAAATACAACATCACCAAAGTATAACCCTAATGCCCGCTGTGCTTATCACTCTGATAGCCCGGGGCATAATACAGATGATTGTTGGACTTTGAAGAATAAGATACAAGACTTGATTGATGCAAAGGAGATCGAGTTCGGAGCACTAGAAAAGCCTAAACAAGATGCAGGGGTGAATGCTATCGAGGATGACGATGATGAAGAGTTTGATATCGACAGTTGGATCTACCCGACTGCCAATGATGGATTAAGCAACTGGATATCAAAGGATTCTATGCCTGTTTCTGTTATCACTCAGTAATGAAACTTTTTGTTTTGAATTTGTAACAAACAATGTTTTAAACTTTACGGCCCAGTGTCTTACCCGAGGCACCGTGGCTTCATTTGTGAGGGCTTTATGTGTGTCATTTTCATATATCATTAATAAAAGCATTGGACGTTCTTGCATTTCAAATTTTGCGCTCCTTGTTTTCTTTATTATATATTGCAAAACAGCTATTTTACACACACTCACATACACAGGTCCATATCCACTCTGGATCTCACTGGTAACGACTCTGCTACTACCAGTTATGACTTCGAAAATCTGATCAACTTAGCCGAATATGAAGGTGAAGATGATTGCGAAGTGCCTGGTGAACTTTCAAGATTGTTACTTTAGGAAGAGAGGGCTATTCAGCCGCACGAAGAGCTGGTGGAATCAGTGAATCTGAGTACTGAGACAAACATGAAAGAGGTCAAGATTGGTGCAAATCTGGAAGCTAGTATGAAACAACGGTTGATTCAGATGCTGCATGACCATGTTGAGATCTTTGCCTGGTCTTACGAAGATATGCCTGGGTTGGATATTGATATTGTGGTTCATCGCCTGCCTACCAAGGAAGACTGTCCTCCAGTGAAACAGAAGGTCCGTCGAATGCGCCCAGAGATGTCCGAGAAAATCAAGGTTGGAGTTATGAAACAGTTTGACGCCGGTTTCCTAGCAGTGACTTCTTACCCTTAGTGGGTGGCCAATGTGGTTCCTGTACCGAAGAAAGATGGTAAGGTCCGAATGTGTGTTGACTATAGGGATCGGAACAGGGCAAGCCCCAAGGATGATTTCCCTCTACCTCATATTGACGTTCTGGTTGACAACACCGCTCAGCACAAGGTTTTCTCCTTTATGGATGGTTTCTCTGGTTATAATCAGATTAAGATGGCTCCCAAAGACATGGAGAAGACAACTTTTGTTACTCAATGGGGTACCTTTTGCTACAAGGTCATGCCTTTTGGGCTGAAGAACGCTGGGGCAATGTATCAGCGTGCCATGGTTGCTTTGTTTCATGACATGATCCACCATGAGATAGAAGTATACGTCGATGATATGATTGCAAGGTCCCAAAATAAGGAGGAACACCTTGACCATCTGTAGAAATTGTTTGACCGGTTGAAGTTGTACGAGCTGAGGTTAAACCCGAAGAAGTGCACCTTCGGGGTGAGATCTGGTAAGCTGCTGGGTTTCGTTGTAAGCGACAAAGGTATTCAAGTGGATCCTGCCAAAGTGAAAGCTATACAGGAGATGCCAGCTCCCATAACAGAGAAAGAAGTCAGAGGCTTTCTGGGACGACTGGACTATATTGCCTGATTCATCTCGCACCTGACTGCTACTTGTAAACCAATCTTCAAGTTACTGAAGAAAGATCAAGTGGTACATTGGAACGATGAATTCCAGGCCGTTTTCGAAAGGATTAAAGAGTATCTCAAAGAGACACCCATTCTAATCCCTCCAGTTGAAGGGAGACCTCTGATCTTATACTTGACAGTACTCGACAACTCAATGGGGTGTGTGCTGGGGCAGCATGACGAGTCTGGCCGAAAAGAGCATGCTATTTATTACCTTAGCAAAAAGTTTACCGACTGTGAGACCTGATACTCACTGCTCGAGAAAACTTGTTGCGCTTTGGCATGGGCTGCTCGTCGGTTGAGACAGTATATGCTGACTCACACTACTTTGTTGATATCAAAGATGGATCCAATCAAGTATATCTTCGAAAAGCCTGCCTTATCCGGAAGAATAGCAAGATGGCAGATGATCTTGACTGAGTATGACATCCAGTACACGACCCAAAAGGCAATCAAGGGAAGTGTGTTGGCAGACCATTTGGCATATCAGGCAGTGGATGATTACCAGTCTATGAACTTTGAATTCCCGGATGAGAATATCATGCTAGTGACTGACTGTGAGACACCTGGACCGGATGAAGGACCTGAGGAAGGATCCTGATGGTCTATGTACTTTGATGGAGCTTCAAATGCTTTGGGTAATGGCATTGGCGCCGTGATCACATCTCCTAAAGGCTCTCATACTCCGTTTACCGCCCGACTATGTTTCAACTGCACCAACAACATGGTGGAGTATGAAGCGTGCATCATGGGTCTTCGAGCAGCAATTGACCTAAGGATGAAGTTTCTGAGTGTCTTCGGAGATTCCGCTCTCGTGATCAATCAGATCAAAGGCGAGTGGGATACGAAACACCCAAATCTTATTCCTTATAAAGAGTATGTGTTGACATTGCTTCCCCATTTTGAGGAGATAACCTTTGAAAACTTCCCGAGAGAGGAGAATCAGTTGGCGGACGCGCTGGCTACAATGTCTTCTATGTTCAAAGTCAATTGGGACAATGAAGCTCCCCGGATTATCATTGAAATACTGGACGAACCTGTACATTGATGTGATATCAAGATTGAAGAGGTAATAGAAAAGCCCTGGTATCACGAAGTAAAGAGGTATCTTGAAGCTCAGGAGTACCCCGAGGGTGCATCTGTTAACAACAAGAAGTTTCTGAGGAGGTTCGTAAAAAAGTTCTTCATCAGCAATGGAATCCTTTACAAGCGTAACCATGATTCGACTTTACTGCATTGTGTGGATAAGAATGAAGCAGAAAGGATCATGGCAGATTTACATGAAGGTACATTCGGAACTCATTCTAGTGGACACACCATGGAAAAGAAAATCCTCCGGGTAGGATATTATTGGTCCACAATGGAAGCTGACTGTTATCAGCATTCTCAGACATGTCACAAGTGCCAGGTCTATGCTGATAAGGTGCACATACCTCCAGTCCCTCTGAACGTCTTGATGGCACCTTGGCCTTTTGCAATGTGGGGCATTGATATGATTGGCGAGATCAGACCTATGGCATCTAACGGGCATCGTTTCATCCTGGTAGCAATTGATTATTTTACGAAGTGGGTTGAAGCAGCTTCCTTTTCTACTGTAACCAAGAACGTCGTGGAACAGTTCATTCGGCACAATCTGATCTGTCGATACGGTGTACCAGAGAGGATCATTACAGACAATGGTACCAATATCAACAACAAGATAATCACCGAGTTCTGCGAGCAGTTCAAGATACAGCATCACAACTCTTCTCCTTACCGGGTGAAGATGAATGGGGCTGTCGAAGCGGCTAATAAGAACATTAAGAAGATTGTGCAGAAGATGACAGTGACATATAAAGACTGGCACGAGATGTTACCATTTGCTCTTCATGGGTACCGTGCTTCAGCACGGACGTCAACAGGGGCAACACCCTTTCCTTGGTATACGGCATGGAAGCAGTCTTGCCCATTGAAGTTCAGATACCCTCTCTTCGGATTATGAAGGATGCATTTTTGAGTGAAAATGACTGGATTCAGACCCGGATTGATCAGCTGAACCTAATCGACGAAAAGAGACTTACTGCTATTTGTCATGGTCAGACGTACCAAAAACGGATGATCAAGGCATTTAACAAGAAAGTCAGACGACAAGATTATCAAGTTGGGGATCTGGTAATCAAGCGCATTATTTTACCTCAAGGTGATCCCAGGGGAAAATGGACCCCTACTTACGAAGGGCCATTTGTGGTTAAGAACATTTTCTCAAGAGAAGCTATGATTCTAACCACCATGGACGGTGACGACCTTCCTCACCCCGTCAATGCAGACATAGTGAAAAAATACTACGCATAATCAAAAACCTGCTAGATTGACTGGCCTAGGCAAAAATAAGGGCTTCCCGGCGAACCAAAAGGGTTCGGGCAAAAATAAGGGATGAAAATGAAAAAATTTGTACACCCGGCAAGTCGAAAACATGAAAAGGCGGCTTGAGCAAAAAAGGGTATCCCGGTGGACTGAAAACCAGAAAGGGCAGTCCAGGAAAAAGTTAGGGATCAAAGCGTAACACTATGTCTCATTGGATCACCTTGCATCCAGACTTCGGTATCGACTATCAAGCTTGGACGGCATTAATCAATCTGATCTACCTTCAACCAGTAGCAAAGTGATGAGAAGCTCGAGGATATAAGGGAAATAACAGGGTTAGAACCCAGTGGGATTATTCACATAGCTGTTTTGTTTTTGTTTTTCACAATTTGTGTAAATTCTATCTGCTCAGCGGTGTTCTCTTACTAGGACGTCAACCTCTTATACAAAAACGCCTATTTTACAGGCCAAACTTCAAAATCAATACAATTCATTTTCAAAGAAATTTCAAACTGTTTTTCCTTTATCTGTTTTGTTTTGCAAAGAACGTCCAATGTTCATTTTTGATATATGCATTTGACATTAATTGCTGCTCATAAATATTTACATGCGAAACAAAGGATGAATTACTGGTAATATCAGAAGCAGGGGCAATAAGAATTGTCCAAGCTGTATAGTTGTTCTGTCCACCAGGTACGAAGGTAGATTCAACTGAAGAATATGGCTAAGATACTTTTGCTCCCTGCAGAATAAGGAAGTAATGGTAGCCCTCCCAACTGAGACTTGCAACTATGAACAAATCAGTAATGCTCTCCCCAAGTAGAGTTTTATCTACCATCAGCACTAAAAAGGCTTGATATGCCCGACAGTCTTAATATTCCTCAACGGAGTATAAGAATTTTCCCCAGCAAAGTATAAGAATGTTCCCCGGCAGAATACAAGGTACCCCCAGTGGAGTCATTATTTCCCCAGCGCAGTCCAAAAAGCTTCCCCAACGGAGTTGAGGCATCATCCCCAGTAAACTCTGGAAGTCTATCCCCAGCGGAGTACAAAAATAAATGTCCCCATCCAAGTTCAAAGGATCATTCCCAGCAGAATTCAGAGGATTATCCCCACAAAAGTCTAACAGGATTATCCCCAGCAAGTTGCAACTGAAAGATCATCCCCAGCGAAGTTCTTTCCTTTCACAAGCAGGAATTCAATCCTCAACAGATTCAATATCACCAGCAACGGTAATCCATCCCTAACGGAGCTTATCAGTGGAATCCTCAGCAGAGTATCTCTTCCCCACAGAGTAATCTCCTCGTCAGTTTATTCCCCAACAGAGTTATCCTCTCCTGTAGGTCTATTCTCACAATCATCTTCGTTCGTCATCCCCAGCGGGAGCGAAGAATTTAACTCTATTCTCCAGCAGCTCCGGGATTTATTTTCCCCAGCTAAAACATCATATTTCCATACATCATGATACATGTATATATGCATCATATAATACAATCTCATTTATGTTGAGAACATCATTGCTTTATCCATATCATGCATTGCATGGGACTGACCTTTGCCTTTCAGGAAGGATGCAGTTAAAATTCTCAACTATGTGGAAGACCTTCTCAGGTCCAGCCAAATTGATTCCTAATGATTTTTCTGATGCCGATCCAGTTGAAGTTATTCCAAGACCTTGTCTTGTCCAATTAAATCGATTCCTAAAGATTTTTCTAATGCCGATCCAATCGAAGGCACCAAGACCTCCTCTGGTCCAATTAAATCGATTCCTAAAGATTTTTCTGATGCCAATCCAGTCAAAGAAGACAAGACCTCCTTTAGTCCAGTTAAATCGATTCCTAAAGATTTTTTTGATGCCAATCCAGTCAAAGAAGACAAGACCTCCTTTGGTCCAGTTAAATCGATTCCTAAAGATTTTTCTGATGCCAATCCAGTCAAAGAAGACAAGACCTTGTCTGGTCATGTTAAATCAATTCCTAAAGATTTCTCTGATGCCGACCCAGTCAAAGGCCTTCTCTGGTCCGTCAAATCGATTCCTAAAGATTTTTCTGATGCCGATCCAGTTGAAGTTATTCCAAGACCTTGTCTGGTCCAGTTAAATCGATTCCTAAAGATTTCTATGATGTCGATCCAGTTGAAGGCCTTCTCTGGTCCAGTTAAATCGATTCCTAAATAATTTTCTGATGCCGATCCAGTTGAAGTTATTCCAAGACCTTGTCTGGTCCAATTAAATCAATTCCTAAAGATTTTTCTGATGCCGATCCAGTCAAAGGCACCAAGACCTCCTCTGGTCCAGTTAAATCGATTCCTAAAGATTTTTCTGATGCCAATCCAGTCAAAGAAGACAAGAACTCCTTTGGTCCAGTTAAATCGATTCCTAAAGATTTTTCTGATGCCAATCCAGTCAAAGAAGAAAAGACCTCCCCTGGTCCAGTTAAATCGATTCCTAAAGATTTTCCCGATCCAGTCAGAGTTACTCGAAGACCTTGTCTGGTCCAGTTAAATCGATTCCTAAAGATTTTTCTGATGCCGATCTAGTCAAAGTCAATCCAAGACCTCCTCTAGTTCAGTCAAATCGCCGATAAGATCTCCCTGATTCGTATTCCAGTTGAAGTTCATACCACCTACCAACAGTCTCCAAATGGCATCTGTAAGCCCATTCCCGACAGCACAATGCTGATACCACTTCATGCGAGTGCAAATTTCTGGGCACTCTAGTGTTCAATCATATTCCACCTTCGGATCACAAAAGGCCCGAAAGCCAATCTACATCCTCAGGTTTAAGAAAATTGAACAGGGGCAGCTGTTGTACCCCAAAATTTTCCCTCCCATATTTCTCAAGACATTGCGAGAAGAATCTCCAAGTGGCTCAAGATTGCTCAAGAGTTGGACAGTCAAGTCACCTCCTAAGGCAGTCAACCTCAAATTAGGGTTTTGTGTTGCATCAAGGTCCTTGCATCCAATTGACCTCAAATTCTCCCCAATGTACTAATATGTTCTCAAGTTCATCCATGTCAAATTTCAAGCCTTGCAGAGGAAGTTTGGTTAGTCAATTGCTTAAGAGGTCCAAAAATCGACTGTGCTAGGGCAAAAGTCAACTGTGACCTACAAATAGTCAAACCTCAAGATTTTTTGTCAACATTCCCATTTTGAAGGATATTTCATCATTTGATCAAGGGTTGATCATGATTCATCAAGGATTGCTCAAAATTGATCAAGACTCAAAAGTTGCTAAATTAGGGTTTTGTAGAAAAAGTCGACTCAACTTTGACCAAGCATAACTTTCTCATACTTTATGAGAAATGACCCATAAAAAGCTCATTTTGAAGAGGATGAAATTTCCTAAAATTCATCTTCATACCCCAAGATCAGAAAATGCACTCACAAGAAGTTATAAATTTGGACATTATAGGTCATTTTTGAAAGTCAACAAAAACATCTTTTTTGCCAAAGCTATAACTTGTGCATGGGATATCAAAATGATATGAGACCAAAAGGGTTGGTTAGAGGACATCTCAAGGTTTCTAAAAAGTCAAAGAACACCTCCACAATTTCAAAATTGAAGAAGTTATGCATTGTTGAAGTTGGGCGTTTTTGCAAAATTGCCAAAAGTCAACTATCCCAAAAACTTCAAATTTTTTCAAATGGGCCCACTTTTTTCCACTTGATTTGATCTTGTCACACTACACACGTGTCCTATCTTTAGTCTTGTGTCCATTTATTAATTTTTCTATTTTATTTGATTTTTATTGAATTGATTCATTTTAAATCCAAATATTGATAATTTAGGATCTTTTTGACTGATACAGGTCTTAATTGTCATCATGGACATGATTAATTTCGAATCAAGCCATATCATGAACAAAAAGGTGGTTTTTGGACAAATTTGGAAGCTTTTTCATGGAGGATCAAATCAAATCCTAAATCATCAATGCATAAGGATTCAAAGCCCAAAACTTGACCCAATTCATTCCATATTACTTATACAAACAAAAGGCACGAGCATCAGGACCTAGAGGCTGCATAAACATCAAAATCAAACTTAAAAAAATACTTGAAAAAGCTTGAAACTGAAATTGCATATAGAGGCGTTTTCAAGGCCAAATCTCAACACTATTCTCTTGCTGGATATCCATTGAGTGAAAAGCAATCAAAATCCGATCATCACACCTTCCCAATCGCGCTGTAAGTCCCTCTGAAAACCGCTTGACATTTGAAATCTCATATCATTATTCTTGCATTTTCTTGGCGAAATCTTTACACAATCATGTTTATCGTTCCATTTAGAACCTCTCTGCATCATTTGAATGTGTTTATGTGATCTGTAGTGCCATACCCGAACCTAGGGTTTTGGAAGTTTGTTTTTGGGTGTTTTCTTTGCAGGAAAAATTGGAACCAATAATGGACATAGATGTGTTCAGGAGGAAGAGACGAGCATGACAATGGTCATGGCTTGGGTTTTCATGGCCTAGAACGGTTTTTAAGATTGACCTTGGGATTTAGCCGCGGATATAAATCTGCAGGAAAATATCCAGGGGCCAACGAAGAAGATGAATGCGTGGCCTCTCCTCATTCGTTGGTTAAAATCTCGCGCGTTTTTTTTATAATTCTGGCATATTATTTGTTTTGTTATATAATAATTTTGATCCATTATAATAATAAATGAAAATCGTTGGCTCAGTGGCAAGACGTGTGCTTGGTGACTAACAGGACCTGGGTTCGAATCGCAGGTCCTCCAAAAGCTTTGTATTATTTTGTTTCAGGTATTCAGGCGCATTTCAGTAGTTATGGTCCATCATACACCATCACCCAAATGCTTGTCAGATGGCCCTAGGCCAGATCTGGTTGTCTAGATGAGAGGTCCATCCTACACTCAAGTTAACGTGCGCGTGGAGAATTTCAAAAGTCAGCCAGGCTTGCTTACAAATGGGCCTTGAAAGTGCTAAACAAACCCCCTTGATCAGGCCCATTATTTCTAACTCTCTTTATTTTTTCTTTTTATTTCATTTAGTTATTTGTTTTGATTAATTATTTTTATTTTTCTAACTAACCAATTAAATACTTTCCTCATAAAATCAAAAAAACCAAAAATATATTTTATTTTTTAAAATTAAATTCAGTATTTTATTTTGTAAATAAATATCAATTCAATTAATTTAGTTTAATTAGGTATAACTTTTAATATTTTTGCAATAATTAAAATTAATTTAGATAATTAGGTTTTTATTAACATTAATCAAATTTGTTTTTATTTCTTTAAATATCCAAAAATCCAAAAAAATTATCTTTTTCTTAAATAATTAATTAATTTATTTAATTAACTTAGATCTAATTCCTTTTAATTCAAAAAATAACATAAAATTCACTTTCTTTCAAAAAAGGGTCAAAACCCTAAAAAATGCGCCCGATTTAATTTTCCCGCATGTGATTCATTTATGATATTGATGTAATTGTTTCCCGGAATATAATAGCTTTAATTATGACTTTAATTATTTTATCGCTTAATTTATTTTTCGCATTTTTAATTCAAGGGTTGTTTTTGGCGATGGAAACATCCGACGCCTTGTAATAGTTAGATTTAATTACCGTAATCTATAAACTGTTAGATGTTTGGTAATAGGGAATGCATGACAAGATCAAATGATTGAACCTAAAATCAACATAGCTCACCCATGACATGTACAAAGACAAATTAACTGAAAACAACATACTCGCACATGCGCATTCTTAGGGTACACCTCACTTGGTTGCCTTCGAATGTGGTCATTGAGTAGAGGAAGTTTTAGAGGTCGCCCTCTTGTCCAAAGATCATAGTTGCCTCGAAACGGTTGCCTCAGAAAAATGATCTAAGACATTAGGGTTACCGCTAAGGCGTCCTAACATTGCTTTAGTGACCACACGTCCCTTAATTGAATTGACCCTTAAACTCCAACGACGGTGCTACCTACGCATCAATAGTGGGATAGCATTGTCTAAAGGACATTAGCACAAATTGATTCCTTTTTCGAGTAGGTAGATGGTTCTTAAATACTTGCTCTTTCTAAAAACAAAATAAAACTTTTCGCACTTACATTCCTTTCAAACAAAAACTTCTTTTCAAACCCACAAACACAAAGAAAAACAAAATTTTGAAAACACTTTGAGTAAGTACCTAAGATCCCGTGGATAACCACGGATAGAAAGGGTGCTAACACCTTCCCTTTCTATAATCTACCCCCCAAACCCGAGAAATATCTCAAAAAAGGAATTTTTCTGTGCTTTTTTCCTTTCCTTATTGGATAAAATAAAAGACGGTGGTGACTCTTGCTTACCGCGACATTTTGCAAAAACAAACGCAAAACGCAAACCAGCATTTCAAAAAACAGCCAGTTCTCTCCCACTGTATCACACCTTTATTTGAGACCATGCCCATACTCTGTAATTGAGTATGGGTTGGTGCTATGTCCGCATTGTACTGATACTGCTTGTAGAAGGTAGCAACGAAATCTTCCCAATTATGCACGTCAGACCTCTCTAGTTGGTAGAACCAATCCAATTGTGTCCCCGACAAACTATCCTGAAAAAAATGGACCCACAGGTCCTTGTCAGAAGAATGAGGTTGAATTTTTCTAACGTAAGACCGTAGGTGCATCTTTGGGAAAGACAACCCATCGTACTTAGCAAAAAGAGGCACTTTAAACTTGGGGGGAATGACAATCCCAGAAACCAACCATAACTCTTCGAAATCCAGCCCAGGCACCCTCTGTACCTCCATAGCTGCCATATGTTCTTCCAGATTTTTGTACTTTTCATCTGCATGAGGATACTGTTGTTCTGTGTAATCCTCATCTTCCTCTTCTTCAGCCTCAGATTCAGATGGCACCGCAACCCCTTTACTCTTTCCTTCACCTTCTTCAGATGTTGATGGGAAATCTAGGACCCTTCTGGCGTGACCTTCAAATCTTCTACCCAAAGTAGCCACACCAACTTTCTTATTTTTCTTTTTCTCTTTTTCCTTTTCCAGTAGAGCTTTGAGCTCCTCTTGACCCTTTGCCAAGGTCATGAGTAGCTGTTGGAACTGTGAATTCTGCGCTTGTAAATCTTTGACCATCTGCTCAATATCCATCTTGCTGAAATAAACAGCAAAGAGATAAGGAAACCTGGTGCGAAGACCTGTTTATGCATATGATGAATGATATGTATTCATGTAATGCATTCAAGGATTCAGAAATTCAAGTTTTTTTTAAACAAAAAAAACACACGTCATATTAATAAGATATAATTTGTTAGTACATCAATGCCCCATGGGAAAAATAATACAAAATTCTAATGTAAAAAGACGTTGCGCATCCTTTTTGGTGCAATGTAGGTGTTGAGAGTCTGCTCTTCGTGAAGTTGACGAGTAAGTTCTAAAACCTTCTTCTCACTGGCGTAGAATTGGGCTTCAAAAGTATTGCGTTCTCCCTTGAGCTGTATTCAACTCCTTTGTAAATCTTCCAATGATGTTGGCATGTCAGGATGTAGGAGGGTGTATGGAACCTCTCCTTCCATAACAGGCTCTTTAATCATAGGGAGAATGTAGGTGTAAGGCATCATAAGATTTTGGGCGCGGGTTCGTACCCACTTAAGGTAAGGCTCAAGGGGGATGGAATTCTTGTGTCCCAAGGTCTTACTGTCCACCTTGTTGGGCATCCTCCAGGCTCGGATGAACCTTTGTCGAAGTCCTTGAGCATCGTTGTTGAAGTCAAAAACCAAGTCTAGAATCAGCATGTCATGTGGCCCATCCCTTCGAGCATACCCAAACTGTCTCAGATCCAAGCAGGGGCAACATAACTTTGCTGCGGAAACGAAACTCCAATGGGGATAAGTAAAGTCCTATTCATACATGGGCTTTGTCTAACAGAAGAAAGCCAAATATTCCCTTCCTGAAAATCATTAAGCTATTTACAGGTGTTCAACGTGTAAACTCTTTTTTTTTATGTCAAACAAATGTTTTGTATGTAGAAAGATGTTCATTTTGGGAATGACAGACCTGATGATTATTTAAGCCTTAAAGTTGAAAACTTTAACAATGTGTCGCATCTCTGTTGTGAATGAATCACTGTCAAGAGTGCAACAAATTTCAAAACTTTTCTTCCCCTCCTTTTTTTTAAAACGAGTCAAGATGTCGGTGATAAGATACCAACATGGATATGCAACACATATTTGGGAGTTTAGGAAAAGCTATCCTGTTGTAGTATGCTTTTGAGTTAAACCCTTGTTTGAGTTAGGACTTTTAGAGGTTGTAACGTGGCATGGTTCAAGGTTTTTTAGAAAAAAGTTTTTCAAGGCTCAAGTTATTTGGTGTCCACCCCCTTCGTGATATTCTCCTGTCATAGGTTCATTTGACTTATCGTAAGCATTCATCTTTCAAAAGGACTTATAATGGTTGAATGATCACGACAAGTTCTCCAACATGATTGTCACTTAACTTTTTGTTGCTTTTGTTTTTTATATTATTGTTCCTCTTCTTTTGATGAAAACTTCATTGAATAATCTTTCTTTTTGTTTTTTTTTCTTTTATGCTCTCTTTTCCCTAACTTTTTCCTGGACAAGATCTTTTGAATTTCAATTTTGGGAGTCCAGCGGGACGCCCTAACTTTTGCCTAAGCGACTTGTTTTCAAGTTTCGACTTAGCGGGGATTTTTGTTTCTTTCTTATTCATACTTTCCACTTCGAACAAAGTCAACGTGACTTTAGGTCTTTGAACTTTTTCTTTCTTTTTCTTCTTTCTTTTTTTTTTGAAGGAAACAAATGCCTCATTCCTTGGTCGGCGAGGGATAGCCATTATTGTATCGATTCGATCTCGACCTCAGGACTTTGTGAGGAAATGACCATCGTGGTTTAGACATTTTTCCTGATCTCATGATGCGAAAGATAAAATGTGGTGATCCTTAAATGGGAAATTCCTTCTGAAATTTGAATGCTTGTTCAAATTAACTGAACATCTACCCTGCCCCGGGTTAAAAAACAAGGTTTTTTTTAACGGAAAAGAAACTCCTACTTCGAAGGCTCAGAGGAGTTAACGAGGGTCTAACTCCCTTATATCTCCAGTGTTTGGGGATTGAAACAATGCATGTACATCATCAACAGGGTTCTACTCAAAATCATACCATTACAGTCATCATTTTTCATCTAAACTCCTTCCTCCAAACTCTTGGCTAAGGAAAAGAATTGACACAGTTGGTATCAAAATGCTCGAAAAAATTGATTAAAGAGTGATACTGGATGGGTTAAGTAAAATGAAATGATTTTTTTAAGGAAAAAATATTCAACGCATCAAGACTGACATTCAGCCATAAACAAAATCCTATATGCAGACAATGCTAAAATAATCAATCAAGATGACACATGAAAGTGCGGAAAAGAAACGTAATAAAAGCCATTATGGGGAAGAAATATCTCCAACTAGGTTCGTCGATCTCGCCGACCTGCCGTAAACTTGATATTACCCTGACCCATGATCTTTACCAATAGCATGGAGTTGTGAAACAAAATGGAAAGGCATCCACCAGTAAAGTGAATGAGAATCTCATCAAACATAGAACCAAACATGCCCCTTGCACAGGTAGTAGTTGTGTTTGTTATCCGTATTTCAAGCGATCTACTAACCATGACTTAGATTACCATTTCTGTGTAAGTCCCACGAAGTTTATATGCACATGCTTATCAAAATATTGGACGTTTTTGCAAATAAAATAGTAAAAAGGGAGAAAAGAAAAGCATACGTATACTTGAAAGAAGATATTCTATTGATTTTAAGAAATCAGCCTGTGAAAAAGGCATTTACATTTGGAAGAAAGTAATTACAAAATCAAAGCAAACAGGTGTTTACAAATGGCAATGTGAATGTGAATATCCATCAAGTCCCGACTCTGTTGTGACTCTTATGACTCTCACGCTTTCATCTTCCCGCTTTCAGACAGATCATTCTTGGATTCTTCGAGCTTATGCCAGGTGACGGAATGAAGGAAAGAAACAAAGGATCTCATGATGAGCGTAGTCATTTGCTTTAAGTCCCTAACTTTTGCCTGAATCGCCCTTTCGGGTTTTCGATTCACCAGGACACCCTCTTTTTGCCTAACCTCCCTTTCGGGTTTTCAGTTTAGCGGGTTTTTTTTAATTATTTTTTTTTATGCAAAGTATTTTTTAACTACGTCAGCATTCATAGGGAGAGGGAAACACTCTCCATCCATAGTCGTGAGCATCATCGCTCCTCCAGTGAAAACTTTTCTGACCATGAAAAGACCTTCATAAGTCGGAACCCACTTGCCCCTGGGATCTCCCAGGGGGAGAATTATCCTTTTTATCACAAGGTCACCTGGCTTATAACACTGAGGTCGTACCCTTTTATCAAAAGCTTTCCTCATCCTTTGCTGATATACCTGACCATGACATACGATCGTCAACCTCTTTTCGTCAATAAGTTCCAATTGATCCATCCGATTCTGTACCTATTCACTTTCATTCAGCTCAACATCCCTCATGATCCTAAGAGAAGGAATCTCGACTTCTACCGGCAATACTGCTTCCATGCCGTAAACCAACGAAAATGGGGTTGCCCAAGTTGAAGTACGCACAATGGTGTGATAACCATGCAAAGAGAAAGGCAACATCTCATGCCAATCTTTATAGGTTACACCATCTTCTGTACAATCTTCTTAATATTCTTATTGGCCTCTTCAACAGCACCGTTCATCTTTGGTAGGTATGGGGAATAATTATGATGCTTGATTTTGAAGGACTCACAAAGCTCCTTTATCATTTTGTTGTTCAAATTAGACCCATTATCGGTAATGATCTTCTTAGGCACTCCATAGCGACAGATAATATTATGCTTAATGAACCGAGTTACCACCTGCTTGGTGACATTGGCATAGGATGCAACTTCGACCCATTTTGTAAAATAATCGATGGCAACCAGAATGAAATGGTGCCCGTTGGACGCAGTCGGTTCAATTTTACCGATCATATCAATTCCCCACATTGCAAACGACCAAGGGGGAGTCAAGACATTCAAAGGTACTGGAAACACATGCACTTTATCAGCATAGACTTGACATTTGTGGAAAACCCGTGCATGATTGTAACAGTCAGTCTCCATGGTGGACCAATAATAACCTGCTCTCAAAATATTTTTAGCCATGGTATGCCCGTTGGAATGGGTCCCGAAATCACCTTCATGTATCTCCTCAATGATTCTAGCCGCTTCTTTCTTGTCAACACATCTGAGCAGTAAACGGTCATTATGCCTTCTATACAACCCGCCACCACTGAGAAGGAACTTGGCTGAAAATCTTCTCAAGAACTTCTTATCTGTGACAGATGCCTCTTCAGGGTACTCTTGTGTTTCAAGATATCGTTTAACATCATAAAACTAAGGATTATCATCTGATTCCAAACTGGCCTCAAAACAGAAAGCTGGCTCACTCAAACTTCTGATGGTAATGGAAGGTGCCTCATTAGCCCACTTAACCTTGAACATGGAGGACAAAGTTGCCAGTGCATCAGCTAGATTGTTTTCTTCTCTGGGAATGTGCTCAAATGTGATCTCTTCAAAATACAGAATCATCTTCATAACATGCTCACGATAGGGAATTAGGTTCTGATGGCGAGTCTCCTAATCTCTATTAATCTAGATGATAACAAGATTGGAATCCCCGTAAACTTTCTAAAATTTGATGCAGAGGTCGATCGCCGCTTCAATGCCATAAATGCAAGCCTCATATTCGGCCATGTTGTTAGTGAAATTGAAACAAATACGAGCCATGAAAGGAATGTGGTATCCCTCAGGAGAAGTGATAATAGCTCCGACACCGTTGCCCATGGCATTGGAGGCACCATCAAAAACAAGCGTCCAACATGATCCCAGCTCGGGTCCTTCGCCTGGGTCTGGAATATTACAATCCCAAATATACACAATTTCCTCATCTGGAAAATCAAACTTCATCGGTTCATAATCGTTCATGGGATGATGAGTAAGATGGTCGGCCAGTACACTACCCTTATTTGCTTTTTGAGTAGTGTATTGGATATCATATTCGGTGAGTATCATCTGCCAACGGGCTACCCTGCTTGTAAGAGCTGGCTTCTCGAAAATGTAATTGATTGGATCCATTTTGGATATCAAGTAGGTGGTGTGAGTTAACATGTATTTCCTCAAACGATTGGCGGCCCAAGAAAGCGCACAACAAGTCTTTTCCAGCAATGAGTATCTCGACTCGCATTCTGTAAACTTCTTACTCAAGTAGTAAATAGCCTGCTCTTTCTTCCCTGTCTCATCGTGCTGACCAAGGACACAACCCATTGAGCTCTCCAACACAGCTAGATACATGATTAGTGGCCTTCCTTCCACTGGCGGCATGAGTATCGGAGGTTCCTGCAAATACTCCTTTATTTTGTCAAAGGCCTTCTGACAATCCTCATTCCATTTCACTGTCTGACTTTTCTTCAACAACTTGAACAAAGGTTCGCAGGTGGCTGTGAGATGAGAAATTAATTTAGAAATGTAGTTTAACATAAAGTTCCCCAAGGCGTGATAAATGTTATCTTCTCCATATCCTCAGGAGCCATCTTAATTTAATTGTAACCCGAAAAACCATCCATGAATGAAAACACTTTGAAATGAGCAGTATTATCGACCAACACATCAATATGTGGAAGAGGGAAATCATCTTTAGGGCTGGCCCTGTTCAAATCCATATAATCCACGCACATACTAACCTTACCATCTTTCTTGGGCACAGGCACAATATTTGCAATCCATGGCGGATAATTGATGACCTTTAAGAAGTTCGCGTCCAACTGCTTATGGACCTCCTCTTTGATCTTCTTGGACATCTCAGGATGAGTTCTTCGGAGCTTTTGCTTGACGGGGGAGCAACCTTCTTTGAGCGGTAATCGATGCACCACTATGTTTGTATCCAACCCAGGTGTTGTACCCCAAAATTTTCCCACCCATATTCTTCATGGTTTGCCAAGATCAAGGTTCAAAATCTCTCAAGGGTTGCACAGTCCAATTGCCTCCTAACAGTCAAAATTAGGGTTTTGGTTCTGGAAAAGAAGTTGAAGTTTTCAAGGGTCCAAACAAGTCCCACATGCCTACATACATTGTCAAGCATCCATATGCCAAATTTCAAGACTCACAGCACCAGATTGCACAGTCAAAAACCCTAATTGCTGCACAGTCAACTGCAGGGGCAAAATGGTCATTTGACAGTCAAAAGTCAAAAATTTTGGTCAACATCTTATTTTGAAGCCACAAACATCATTTGATCAATTCTTGATCATGATTCTCAAGGCATGGCTCAAAAGGCCTCAAGATGCAAAAGTTTCTATTTTTGGACAACTGAAAAAGTCAACTGCAAATTGACCAAGGCATAACTTCCACATGGTTTATCAGAAAAATTCCATCCAAAGCTCATTTTGAAGATAATGACATTTACTACAACTCATCTTCACACTTCAAGTCCAAGAAATGCTCTCACAAAAAGTTATCAATCTCAACATTATAGGTCATTTTCAAAAGTCAACAAAAAGGCACTTTAAGTCAAAGACCATAACTTGAGATTGGTAAATCAAAACGACATGGGACCAAAGACATTGGTTAGAGGACTTCCAGAACTTTCCAAAATGTCCAAGAACATGATCAAAGCTTAAAAATTGAGCAAGATATGCCTTGTAGAAGTTGGGAAATTTTTGGGAATTTTGAAAAGTCAACTTTGCATAAAAGGGTTCAAAAATGCTAATGGGCCTCAATTTCTTCCATGAATCATTATCCAAAAGCTATGCACGACCCATTAAGCTAAAAGGGAGTTATTTTCTTATTTTTAATTAATAAATTGAATTTTTAATCCTATTAATTCATTTAATTAAAATTAAATATGAGAAAAATACTAAACCATGTTTTTCAAATCTTTTTGTGCAGCATATTCACCCTTTATGAATCAAATAATTCGTGCATCACTAAAAAGGAAAGATTCTATGCAATTGGCAATGGTTTCATGGCAAAAAGATTGGATTTGATATCATTGAAAACCAAATATCAAAATCATCAATGCATGGATTACGGGCCTGTTTTTCTTGACCTAATTCCATCCTCATGCATAGGCAAAGCAAACCTAAGGCCATAAAACACAGAAGTTGTGCCCAAGACAAAGAACAAAACTTGCATTTTTCACAAAAAAATTGAAAACTGAAAACCTAGCTAGAGCTCGTTTCAAAGCAAAAAAGCCATTCCAATACACTCCTGACACATCCAGGAAACTATTCCAATCAAAGCCAGCCTTCCATACTCAAGGAATTGGTATAACAGAGTCTTACTTTTCTTGAAAATTTTCATAATCGTATTCCATTTTCCATGCATTATTTGTGATTTTCAATCATTGATTTGTACTAACATGAGTGTTCTGAAGATAATGGCATGCTTTGATTGAACTAATAAGGCCTGTATAAGAATCCACCAT
Source organism: Vicia faba (assembly GCA_948472305.1). Lineage (NCBI taxonomy): Eukaryota > Viridiplantae > Streptophyta > Magnoliopsida > Fabales > Fabaceae > Vicia > Vicia faba. The sequence goes on along the minus strand of CATIWC010000542.1, from coordinate 53,546 downwards.
GAACGTAGGTTAGGGTTTCAGAAACTTCAATTTGGGGTTTTGCATATATGGAAAAATCAGGCCATGAAACTGGTACCAATGGACTCGTGACATTCAAACGAAGCTAAATCACCCATCGCGCTCTTTTTATGCTTGCCTATATTCTATTCGCTATTTTTCAGGTTTGGGGTTAGTGGGGGTTTAAAACCCCCGCTATTTACTTTTATTTACAGGTGCAAAAGGAAGACGAAGCCTATATGTTGGAACGTGATTGGACCATTCAAAGTTTGGCGCATTTTTTGGTTATTCCAGCATAATATTTGTTTTTCCATTATATTAACCACGTTCCATTATTCATACAAATAAACGTGTTGGTTCAATTGGCAAATGAAGTGGCATGCAGGTATTGGGACCTTGGTTCGATTCCCAGGTCCCCCATATTTCTCAATAACTTTTGTTGAAACGTGATCAGGTGCAGTTTCTACCCAGTGATCCACCATACACGCATACGTGTGTGCCTGCCAAGTGTCCAGGGGCCTCAATCCAAAGGCCAGAACATGCAGCTCCACTATGAACGCTAGTCAACCATTCCTCACACGCGCCAGAAAGTCAACAAGGCCTTGGTTTCTAATGGGCCTGAATTTCCAATACACCTCCAAAAGGGCCAGATACCCCCATGGTTTGCCCATTTTAATTTTTCTTTGTTTCTTTCCTTTTTTATTCTTTTCATTTATTTTTAATTATTTTATTTTAATTCACAAAATAATTTTCATAATACAAAAAAATCAGAAATCAAAAAATAAAATATGTTTATTTAATATTTAAGTCATTAATATTTTTGTAAATAAAATTTTAATAATAAATTTAGTTTAATTTAGGGTTTTAAATTTAAATGTTTTCTTAAATAACCAAAATGTGTAAAAATTAGGTTTTTAGCATTTTTATTCTTTTGCTTAATAAATAATTTTCTTATTACCATTATTATTAATTATTAATTATTTTGTAAATACTCATGTAATTAAATAATTAGTATAAATTAGGTTAAAACTTTAATCTTTTTTCTTTAATAATTAAAAAATATTTAGAATTAGGGTTTCTTTTAATTAATTCTCTTTATTTCCATTAAATACAAAAAACATAAAAAATAACCTCTTTTCTTTATTGAATAATTAATTAATTTTTTAATTTCATTTAATTTCTTTAAAGGGTCCAACGCCCTCGCATATTCGATTCTAATTTCTTTTCGCGCGTTTGTTCTTATTTTTCGTTTTAAATATAATGTAATTGCTCAAGCCTTGTAATAGACAATTAGGAACTTATTTATTTTCTGCATTTTATTCAAAAATGGGTCTTTGTTAATTTGGCGATGTATAGACCCGCGCCTTGTAATAGCATAGGACCTTTATTTTCTGCACTTTAATTTCCGCACCTTTAAACTGCTAATCACATGAAAGAATGAATGGCCCAAATAAAATTAAAACGTAGCTCACCCAATGCATGATCAAGATAAAACATAACTGAAAATGACACACAATTCACACACCACTCTTAGGGTACGCCTCATTGTTGCCTTGCCCCTCGAAACGTGGTCGTCGAGTATAGGACGTTTTAGTAAGTCCTTATGTCCATGAACATGGCATAAGGGTAGCTTCTAAGGTGTCCTACTGTTGCTCTGGTGACCACACTGTCCCTACAAACGAATTGACCCGAACACCTCCAACGGTGGTGCTACCTACCTCTCAATGGTGGGATGGTACTACCATAAGGACATTTACACAGCCTAATTCCTTAGGGTAGGTAGATGACTCATAGATACTTGCTCTAATTCAAAACAAATAAAAAAACTCTTTTCACACTGACACTTTTCAAAAAGCTTTCAAAAACAATTTTTCAAACACTCTTGAGGACTGATACAAGAGTCGATCTGAAAATTTAAACGAAACTTTTTCGAACCCACTCACACTTGAAAAGAAAACAAACATTTTGAAAACACAAATGAGCAAGTATCCAAGAGCCCATGGATAACCATGGATAGAAAGGATGCTAACACCTTCCCTTTCTATAAATCTACCTCCCGAACCGAGAGATAATCTCATAAGGAATTTTGCTGTGCTTTTGTCCTTTCCATTTGGATAAAATAAAAGACGGTGGCGACTCTTGCTTACCGCAACATTTCGCGAACCAGCGTTAAACAGTCAGTTCCAGATCCACCGATCACAGAACTGGCGACTCTGCTGGGGAACAATACTCTTATAAAGTGAGGTGTACCTTAGGATAGTTCATAACTGTGTTTTTAATTGTTGTGCTTTGTTTGCTTTAAATTGTGGGTTGCATCGGAGTTACATAGATCCTAACCCGGATCTGGGGATACCCTGTTAGGTAGCATAAGCTGTGAGGGACCTGTCCGGCGTAGACCGACACGGGTGAAGCAGTGGCTACGTTGGTGTGGCACCTTGGTCTGTACCGATATCCCTTGTGTCGCAACGAGGAGAATATGGGTCTTCTGAGGAGTCATTAAGCACCAATCGACCTTAGAACCTTAAATGACCCAACTTGGCCAATAAAACAGTAGCAGTATGCTACGCCCATTGAGGCTAAACTCCCGTGATGGTTCTGGCTGCAAGAAAAGATTGCGATGCTGGAGTTATGACCGATTGAGGGTAGTTAATGATATTGGGATCCTCTAGAACCCGGTTACTTTTGATTAGGATAAGTCTGAACCAACAAACTGAAAGAGGGTAATACCTAGACCCCATGCTGGCCTAAACTCTAAGGGCTTGTCTTGTGTGAGTTGTGTGCCTTATCATGTTTGCCTTTGTGAATATTTGTGGTGTGCTTTATCATAACATCATGCCATCATGAACATTGCATGCATCCTGCATAAGGACTGATCATTTCAAAGACAAGAGGGTTTCACCTTTGCTCTGTTTTGTAGGACATCATGATGCATATGCGAAGGAATACTATCCGGTTCAACTTTGTTCACCCACCTGAGTTACTTGAAGAGTTGGTTAGCAGAATTCCAAATACTACTTCCTTCATCCAGAGGCATGGTTCTCTTCTCAGTTTAGTCACGGCAAAGTGGGACCAACAGCTGATGAGTGTCCTGACCCAGTTCTATGACCCTCTGTACCAGTGCTTCACCTTTCAAGACTTCCAGCTGGTCCCTACCCTGGAAGAGTTCTCTGATTTGCTTGGCATCCCTATCTTGGATCAGACTCCCTACACTGGTTGGGAAAAGACTCTTAGGCTTAAGGAGGTTGCTGCAGCTCTCCACTTGACCCACCAAGAAGTAATGGACAACTGGGTGACTAGAAGCAAAGTTAAGGGTTTCTTGGCCAAGTTTCTGATTGGTAAAGCTAACAGTTTCTGGAATGACTTGGACTTTAGGGCATATGAAGACATCTTGGCTCTCTTAATCTATGGTATAGTCTTGTTTCCTAATCCTGACAACTTCATTAATGTCACTGCCATAAGGATCTTCATGTCTCGGAATCCTGTGCCCACTCTCTTGGGTGACATCCTGCAACAACTTTATGCTCGTACTGCCCGAAGACGAGGAACTTTGTGGTGTTGTATCCCTTTGTTGGGGAGGTGGTTTATTTCGCACCTCCCTAAGTTCGTGCTAAAGAACCAAGAAGGAAGAGGTTGGGCTCATAGGTTAATGTCTCTCACTGATAAAGACATCATTTGGACTTTCAGAGGTTTGGATGAGGTAGTTGTTATTGATCGCTGCGGAGAATATCCTAATGTTCCTTTGATTGGTACCCAAGGAGGGATCTCTTATAATCCATGTCTAGCTCTCCATCAGTTTGGAAGAGCCAGAAGAGCAGGACCTCATGAGATGCTGGTGCCTCACCTCAGTTTTGAGTTTCAGGTGGATAGTGACGAGCTGCATCGTAGGTTCATCAAGGCTTGGGACATAATTCATAAAGCTGACCCACAAGAGTTAGGACCAAAGACTTCTCTACCTATGGAAGCCTACTACAAATGGGTCCGCATCCGTGCTCAGAAGTTAGGTATGCCATATGAAGCTGTCAGACCCATCATTCTTGAGTATCCTGATAAAGATGGGGTTCCCCCAACTGTTCTCCCTCCTCAGATACCTACTGATTATGAGACATTAAAGAGGTCTTGGGCGCAACTGCGAGAAGAACGGGATTCTTATCGGGAAAAGTTCAATGAGCAGGAATTGAAGATCCAGAAGCTGACAAAGTAGTTGGAGAATGAGCGAGCTCTGAATGACTACATCCGTACTAAGAGGAGGAGACCCTGGGACCAATGATGAGCTTTGGATGTTCTTTTACAGTTTTATTTCCCTTTTCAGTATTTCCATTTTTTATGTAATGCCTAAGGGCAATCTGTTGAACAATTTAAATTTCAAAGTTGAATCTAATGAAGTGTGTTCCTTTTTGTTTACAAAGTTGATTCCCGATTGTCTTTGAAAACATAAATCATACGCATTCCATTCATCATGTGCATAGCAGGTACTCTTCTTTTCAGGTTGCTTACTGTTCTTCGCTGTTTATTTCAGCATCATGAACCCTGAATCATCTACCGAGTAGTCTATCAAGGCCCTTCAGCCCCAGAACGCACAATTTCAGGAGATGCTCATGGGATTGGCTCAAGGTCAAGAGGAGCTGAAGGCTCTGCTGTTCAAGAAGAAGAAGAAGAGAACGGTTCTATTCAACATGGGCCGAAGGTTTGGTAACACACTGCAGAATGAGGAAGCTGGTTCTTCTGTAGGCAAAGGCAGTCCCCAGGGGGGAAGGGCTCCAAGTCCGGTGGTCTCTGACAATGAGACTGATTTTAATGAGGAACAATATCCTCCAGCTGAAGACAGATACAAGCAGTTGGAAGACCGTCTGAACGCCATGGAAATTCAACAAGTGCCTGGTTTGGATTTCGGAGACTTGGGTTTATCTTCTGGTGTGATCATCCCGCAAAAGTTTAAAGCACCATCTTTCGCCAAGTATGACGGGGCGTCCTTCCCTAAGTTACATCTCAGATATTATGTGCGGAAGATTCAGCCGTATACAGTGGACAAGAACTTGTGGATCCATTTCTTCCAGGAGAGTCTTTCAGGGACTCATCTCGAATGGTTCTATCAGCTGGATGGAACCAAGGTTCGTAACTGGGAGGAGTTGGCTACTGCTTTTTACAAGCAGTATCAATATAATGCCGACCTCGCTCCTACACGTACCCAACTCCAGGGTATGTCGCTAGGATCGGGAGAAGGTTTTAAAGAGTATGCACAAAAGTGGAGGGACCTGGCTGGCAGGGTGCAGCCTCCGTTAACCGACCGTGAATTGGTAGATATGTTCTTGGGGACCCTATCCGGGCCGTTCTTCAATCATCTTATTGGAAACTCATCTGCAGGGTTCACAGACCTCATTCTGACTGGGGAAAGGATAGAGGTTGGTATGAAGTCGGGAAAGATTCAGAAAGGTGCGTCTTCAAGTTCTGAGAAGAAGCCCTTCAAAAAGGAGGCCAGTGCTGTGTATGGGCCTGGAAGGCAAGATAAACCAGAGCGCCTCCAATCTGTCAACGCGGTGGTGATTGCTAAGCCTGTTGCCGCTCCTCGGCAAGCTAATCAACCAAGGGGTGAGAGACCCAGAAGAGAATTCACTCGGCTGAGTATGACCTTGTCACAAATTTTGCCGCAACTGCTATCAACCAGCTTGGTGACTGTCAGAGAGGCTCCAAAGGTTGTGAATACTGCATCTCCTAAATATAATCCAAATGCCCGCTGTGCTTATCACTCTGATAGCCCAGGGAATTCTACTGATGATTGCTGGGCCCTAAGGAACAAGGTGCAGGACCTTATTGATGCAAAGGAGGTACAGTTTGAGGCACTTGACAAGCCCAATGTGGTGACAGCTCCCCTGCCTGACCATGGAGTGAATGCTATCAGGGATGATGACGAAGTGGAAGAATCTGAGTTCAACAGCTGGATTTATCCGACGGCCGACAGTGGACCTAGCAATTGGATTGCAAAAGGCAACCAACCTGTTACTTTTGTTACGCAGTAATGAATTCCTTTGTTTTTGTTATTTGTAATAAACAATAAATTGAAACTTTATGGCCCGATGTCTTACCCGGGGCACCGTTGGCTTCATTTGTGAGGGCTTATAACTGTCATTTCCATATATCATGAATAAAGATCTTGGACGTTTTTTCGCATTTCAAATCTCGTGCTCCCTTTCTTTCTTTCTTTATATATTGAAAAACAGCTATATTTACACACACTCACCTATACAGGTTTCAATCCACTCTGGATCTCACTGGTAACGACTCTGCTACTGCCAGTTATGACTTCAAAAATCCGATCAACTTAGCCGAAGACGAAGGTGAAGATGATTGCGAAGTGCCTGGTGAGCTTGCAAGACTATTACTCCAGGAAGAGAGGGCAATTCAACCACATGAAGAGCCAGTGGAAAAAATAAATCTGGGTACTGAGACAGATAGGAAAGAAGTCAAGATTGGTACCAATCTGGAGCTCAGCGTGAAACAACGGTTAACTCAGATGTTACATGATTATGTGGAGATATTTTCCTGGTCCTACAAAGACATGCCTGGGTTGGATACCGACATTGTGGTCCATCACTTTCCTACCAAGGAAGACTGCCCTCCGGTTAAGCAAAAGGTCCGCCGTATGCGTCCAGAGATGTCTGAGAAGATCAAAGCTGAGGTTATGAAACAATTCGATGCCGGGTTTCTTGCAGTGACTTCTTACCCTTAGTGGGTTGCCAATGTGGTGCCGGTACCGAAGAAGGATGGTAAGGTCAGAATGTGTGTCGATTACAGGGATCTGAACAGGGCCAGCCCCAAGGATGACTTCCCCTACCTCACATTGACGTTCTGGTTGACAATACTGCTCAGCACAAGGTGTTCTCCTTCATGGATGGTTTTTCAGGGTATAATCAGATCAAGATGGCTCCTGAAGACATGGAAAAGACTACCTTCGTTACTCAGTGGGGCACCTTCTGCTACAAGGTCATGCCATTCGGGGTAACAAATGCTGGGGCAACCTACCAACGTGCCATGGTTGCTTTATTTCATGACATGATCCATCATGAGATTGAAGTGTATGTTGATGATATGATTGCAAGGTCCCAAACTGAGGAGGAACACCTTGACCATCTGCAAAAGTTGTTTGACCGTCTGAAGTTGTACAAGCTGAGATTGAACCCGAATAAGTGCACATTTGGGGTAAGATCTGGAAAGTTGCTAGGCTTCGTCGTAAGTGACAAGGGTATTCAGGTGGACCCTGCCAAGGTTAAAGCCATTCAAGAGATGCCAGTTCCTAAGACAGAGAAAGAGGTCAGAGGCTTTTTAGGACGCCTGAATTACATTGCCCGATTCATCTCACACCTAACTGCTACCTGTGAACCAATCTTCAAGCTGCTGAAGAAAGATCAGGTAGTACGTTGGAATGATGAATGTCAGACCGCTTTTGACAGAATCAAAGAGTATCTCCAAGAACCACCCATTCTTATGCCACCGGTTGAAGGGAGACCTCTGATACTATACCTGACAGTACTTGACAGCTCAATGGGGTGTGTGTTGGGGCAGCATGACGAGTCTGGCCGAAAAGAGCACGCCATTTATTACCTTAGCAAAAAGTTTACCGACTGTGAGACCCGATACTCACTGCTCGAGAAAACTTGTTGCGCTTTGGTATGGGCTGCTCGCCGGCTGAGACAGTATATGCTGACTCACACTACCTTGTTGATTTCAAAAATGGATCCTATAAAGTACATATTCGAAAAGCCTGCCCTGTCTGGGAGAATAGCAAGATGGAAAATGATCTTGACGGAATATGACATCCAGTACACGACTCAGAAAGCTATCAAAGGAAGTGTATTGGCAGACCACTTGGCACACTAGGCAGTGGACGACTATCAGTGAATGAACTTTGAGTTTCCTGACGAGAGCATCATGATTGTGACTGATTGTGAAGTACCCGGACCGGATGAAGGACCTGAGGAAGGATCCCGATGGTCTATGCACTTTGACGGAGCATCCAACGCTTTGGGTAACGGCATCGGCGCTGTGATCGTATCCCCTCAAGGCACTCATACTCCACTCACTGCCCGGCTATGTTTCAACTGCACCAATAACATGGCAGAGTATGAGGCATGCATCATGGATCTTCAAGCTGCGATCGACTTAAGGATCAAGTTTCTGAGTGTCTTCGGAGATTCCGCTCTCGTGATCAATCAGATCAAAGGCGAGTGGGATACGAAACATCCGAATCTTATTCCTTACAAAGAATGTGTGTTGACATTGATCCCCCATTTCACAGAGATAACTTTTGAACATTTACCAAGAGAGGAGAATCAGTTGGCGGACGCGTTAGCTACGATGTCTTCCATGTTCAAAGTCAAATGGGACAACGAGGCTCCCCGGGTCATTATCTGGAAACTGGACGAACCGGCATACTGTTGTGATCTTGAGGCCGAGGCAGCAACTGAAAAACCTTGGTACCATGAGGTAAAGAGGTACTTGGAAGATCAAGAGTATCCTGAAGGTGCATCTGTCAATGATAAGAAGTTTCTGAGAAGGTTCGCAGCAAAGTTCTTCCTTAGCAACGGCACCCTGTACAAGCGAAACCATGATTCGACCTTACTGCGTTGTGTGGATAAGACTGAAGCAGACAAGATCATGGCGGAGCTGCATGAAGGTACCTTCGGAACGCATTCCAGTGGACACACCATGGTAAAGAAAATCCTTCGGGCATGATATTTCTGGTCCACTATAGAAGCTGATTGTTACCAACATTCTCAGACATGTCACAAGTGCCAGATATATGCAGATAAGGTGCACGTTCCTCCAGTCCCTCTGAATGTCCTGACTGCACCTTGGCCTTTTGCAATGTGGGGCATAGATATGATCAGCGAGATTAAACCTACGGCATCCAATGGGCATCGCTTCATCCTGGTAGCGATCGATTACTTTACAAAGTGGGTTGGAGCAGCTTCCTACGCCACTGTAACCAAGAATGTTGTGGCACAGTTCATTCGGCATAACCTGATCTGTCGATACGGCGTCCCGGAAAGGATTATTACGGACAACGGTGCCAATCTCAATAATAAGATGATCACTGAGCTCTGCGAGCAGTTCAAGATACAGAACCACAACTCTTCTCCTTACCGGCCGAAGATGAATGGGGTTGTAGAAGCAGCTAACAAAAATATCAAGAAAATTGTGCATAAGATGACAGTGACCTACAAAGATTGGCACGAGATGTTACCGTTTGCTCTTCATGGGTACCGTACCTCAGCAAGGACTTCAACCGGGGCAACTCCTTTTTCCTTGGTCTACGGTATGGAGGCAGTCTTACCGATCGAAGTGCAGATACCCTCTCTCCGGATAATGAAGGATGCAGATCTGAGCGAAGATGATTGGATCCAGACACGACTTGATCAATTAAATCTAATCGACGAAAAGAGACTTACTGCTATTTGTCATGGTCAGACGTATCAAAAACGAATGATCGGGGCATTTAATAAGAAAGTCAGGCCACAAGAGTATCAAGTTGGGGATCTGGTAATCAAACGCATCATCCTTCCTCAGAGTGATCCCAGGGGCAAATGGACCCCTACGTACGAAGGGCCATTTGTGGTTAAACATGTGTTCTCAGGAGGAGCCATGATTCTAACCACCATGGATGGTGACGACCTTCCTCACCCCGCCAATGCAGACATAGTAAAAAGATACTACGCATGATAAAAGACCCGCTAGGTTGACATACCTAGGCAAAAATTAGGGCTTCCCAGCGAACCAAAAGGGTTCGGGCAAAATGAGGGATGAAATGAAAAAATCTGTACACCCGGCAAGTCGAAAACCTGAAAAGGCGGCTTGGGCAAAAATGGGTATCCCGGTGGACTGAAAACCCGAAAGGGAGGTCCAGGAAAAAATTAGGGATAAAGCATAATAATATGTCTCATTGGATCACTTTGCATCCAGAATCCGGTATCAACATCAAGTTCAAAAGGCATCGATCAATCAGCTTCATCGTCAACTGAGCAGCAAAGTGATGAGACGCTCGAAGATATAAAGGCGATAGCAGAGTTGGAACCCAGTGGGATTATTCTTTTCACATAGCTGTTTTGTTTTCCCTTTGTACAAATTTGTATAAACTCTTTTGTTCGGCGGCGTTCTCTTACTAGAACGTCAGCCTCTTATACATAAACACCTATTTACAGGCAAATTCAAAATCAATATAAATTCACTTTTCAGACAAATTGCCAATTGTTTTTCCTTTTTCTGTTTTGTTTTGCGAAGAACGTCCAAGGTTCAATTTGTGATATATGCATTTGACAATAATTGCTAACTCATAAATGTTTGCATACGAAACAAAGGATTAATTACAGGTAACATTAGAAACAGGGGCAATAATGAGTTGTCTAAGCGATCTAATTGTTCTGTCCACCAAGGTACCAAGGTAAGTTCAGCTGAAGAACATAACCCAGATATCTTAAATCCCCAGAGAGTGAGTCAGCAAGTCAATACACTCTCCCCAAGCAAAGCTATACTATCAGCCTTAAGGAAGTGGGGTATCCCCAGCAGATCTCAACATTCCTCAGCAAATTATACGAATATTCTTAACAAGCATCCCCGGCAGTCTTGATCTAAGACTGTTCCCCGGCGGTATACCAGACATTCAGCGGAGCCACTTCCCCAGTATATCTCAAAAAAATTCCCCTGGAGAGTCCAGTTCGAAGATTTCCCCGGGAAAGTGCAATACATCTCCCTAGCAGTAAGCTTATCCCCAGTAGATTCTGGAAGCTTATCCCCTTCAGAGCACGAACGCGTCCCCCGACTTTATTCAAAGGTTATTTCCCTACCAGGATATAACTGGGTTATCCTCAGCCAAAAGCCACGGAAAGAGCGTCCTCGGCGAAGTCTTCTCATCCCCAGCGGAATCTATTAAAACTTCCAACATAACAACGGTATCCCCAGCGGAGTTACCATCAACCTCTCAACAGAGTACCTCTCTTCCCACAGAGTATTGTTCCCCAACAAGGTCGCTAGAATAATGTTTCCCCGCAGAGTACTCTATTCGCCAAGTTTATTCCCCAACGGAGTCATCTTCTCCTACCGGTATTCTTCCAACCATCACTCCCTAGTGGAAACAAAGGCTCTACATCAGTCCAGGATTTAACTTCCCGGCATCCGTCAAGGATTTATTTTCCTAAGACGAAAACACGCATTCATAAACATCGCATCTTCATACACTATAGCATGCATATACGCATCATAAACATATAATCTCACTTATCACATCTCGCATGTCATACATCATGACATCGCATACAACTAACGTTTTGTCTTTTCAGGACAAAGGTTAGTACAAAGATAATTACTATCAACGGTCGCAACTAAAGATCTGATTCCTGTATCTCGCCAGGGTGTATTTGTTGACGATCGATTCCAGACCCGATTCCTATATCTTTCCAGGGTGCGTCTGAAGAGTTTGAGGATCTGATTCCTGTATCTTGCCAGGGTGTATCTGTTGACGACTAGCATTACCAGACCCGATTCCTATATCTTTCCAGGGTGCGTCTGAAGAGTTTGAGGATCTGATTCCTGTATCTTGCCAGGGTGTATCTGTTGACGACTAGCATTACCAGACCCGATTCCTGTATCTTGCCAGGGTGCGTCTGAAGAGTTTGAGGATCCGATTCCTGTATCTTGCCAGGGTGTATCTGTTGATGACTAGCATTACTGGACCCGATTCCTGTATCTTGCCAGGGTGCGTCTGAAGAGTTTGAGGATCCGATTCCTGTATCTTGCCAGGGTGTATCTGTTGACGACTAGCATTACCAGACCCGATTCCTGTATCTTGCCAGGGTGCGTCTTAAGAGTTTGAGGATCCGATTCCTGTATCTTGCCAGGGTGTATCTGTTGACGACTAGCATTACCGGACCCGATTCCTGTATCTTGCCAGGGTGCGTCTGAAGAGTTTGAGGATCTGATTCCTGTATCTTGCCAGGGTGTATCTGTTGACGACTAGCATTACCGGACCCGATTCCTGTATCTTTCCAGGGTGCGTCTGAAGAGTTTGAGGATCCGATTCCTGTATCTCACCAGAGTGTATCTGTTGACGACTAGCATTACCAGACCCGATTCCTGTATCCTGCCAGGGTGCGTCTGAAGAGTTCGAGGATCCGATTCCTGTATCTTGCCAGGGTGTATCTGTTGACGACTAGCATTACCAGACCCGATTCCTATATCTTGCCAGGGTGCGTCTAAAGAGTTTGAGGATCCGATTCCTGTATCTTGACAGGGTGTATTTGTTGATCACTAGCATTACCAGACCCGATTCTTATATCTTTCCAGGGTGCGTCTGAAGAGTTTGAGGATCTGATTCCTGTATCTTGCCAGGGTGTATCTGTTGACGACTAGCATTACCAGACCCGATTCCTATATCTTTCCAGGGTGCGTCTGAAGAGTTTGAGGATCTGATTCTTGTATCTTGCCAGGGTGTATCTGTTGACGACTAGCATTACCAGACCCGATTCCTGTATCTTGCCAGGGTGCGTCTGAAGAGTTTGAGGATCCGATTCCTGTATCTTGCCAGGGTGTATCTGTTGATGACTAGCATTACCAGACCCGATTCCTGTATCTTGCCAGGGTGCGTCTGAAGAGTTTGAGGATCCGATTCCTGTATCTTGCCAGGGTGTATCTGTTGACGACTAGCATTACCAGACCCGATTCCTGTATCTTGCCAGGGTGCGTCTGAAGAGTTTGAGGATCCGATTCCTGTATCTTGCCAGGGTGTATCTGTTGACGACTAGCATTACCGGACCCGATTCCTGTATCTTGCCAGGGTGCGTCTGAAGAGTTTGAGGATCTGATTCCTGTATCTTGCCAGGGTGTATCTGTTGACGACTAGCATTACCGGACCCGATTCCTGTATCTTGCCAGGGTGCGTCTTAAGAGTTTGAGGATCCGATTCCTGTATCTCACCAGAGTGTATCTGTTGACGACTAGCATTACCAGACCCGATTCCTGTATCTTGCCAGGGTGCGTCTGAAGAGTTCGAGGATTCGATTCCTGTATCTTGCCAGGGTGTATCTGTTGACGACTAGCATTACCGGACCCGATTCCTATATCTTGCCAGGGTGCGTCTGAAGAGTTTGAGGATCTGATTCCTGTATCTTGCCAGGGTGTATTTGTTGATCACTAGCATTACCAGACCCGATTCCTGTATCTTGCCAGGGTGCGTCTGAAGAGTTTGAGGATCCGATTCCTGTATCTTGCCAGGGTGTATCTGTTGACGACTAGCATTACCAGACCAGATTCCTGTATCTTGCCAGGGTGCATCTGAAGAGTTTGAGGATCCGATTCCTGTATCTTGCCAGGGTGTATCTGTTGACGACTAGCATTACCGGACCTGATTCTTGTATCTTGCCAGGGTGCGTCTGAAGAGTTTGAGGATCTGATTCCTGTATCTTCCCAGGGTGTATCTGTTGACGACTAGCATTACCGGACCCGATTCCTGTATCTTTCCAGGGTGCGTCTGAAGAATTTGAGGATCCGATTCCTGTATCTTACCAGAGTGTATCTGTTGACGACTAGCATTACCAGACCCGATTCCTGTATCCTGCCAGGGTGCGTCTGAAGAGTTCGAGGATCCGATTCCTGTATCTTGCCAGGGTGTATCTGTTGACGACTAGCATTACCAGACCCGATTCCTGTATCTTGCCAGGGTGCGTCTAAAGAGTTTGAGGATCCGACTCCTGTATCTTGCCAGGGTGTATCTGTTGATCACTAGCATTACCAGACCCGATTCCTGTATCTTTCCAGGGTGCGTCTGAAGAGTTTGAGGATCCGATTCCTGTATCTTGCTAGGGTGTATCTGTTGACGACTAGCATTACCAGACCCGATTCCTGTATCTTGCCAGGGTGCGTCTGAAGAGTTTGAGGATCCGATTCCTGTATCTTGCCAGGGTGTATCTGTTGACGACTAGTGTGATCGGTGGATCTGGAACTGACTGTTTAACGCTGGTTCGCGAAATGTCGCGGAAGCAAGAGTCGCCACCGTCTTTTATTTTCTCCAATAGGAAAGGACAAAAGCACAGAAAAATTCCTTTAAAGAGATTGCTCTCGGTTCGGGAGGTAGGTTATAGAAAGGGAAGGTATTAGCACCCTTTCTATCCATGGTTATCCATGGGCTCTTAGGTACTTGCTCAATGTGTTTTCAAAATGTGTGCTTGCTTTTCAATGTGGGTTTCAAAAATATTCTTTGAAAAGTTTCAATTCAACTCGTACGTCAGAGTGTTTGAAGAGTTTGTTTTGAAAGTTTTTTGAAAGTGTATTGGTGTGAAAAGAGTTTTGTTTTGTTTGAAATTAGAGCAAGTACCCTTGAGAACCTACCTACCCTAAGTAATTTGTCTGTGTAAATGTCCTTTAAGGTAGTGCCATCCCACCATTGAGAGGTAGGTAGCACCACCGTTGGAGGTGTTCGGGTCAATTCGAGTTTTAGGGACGTGGCGACCACCGGAGCAATGGGAAGACACCTTAGAAGCTACCCTCATGCCAGGTTCCCGGATCATGAGGACTTACTAAGACGTCCTCTACTCGACGATCACCTTTCGAAAGGCAACAGTGAGGCGTACCCTAGGGGTGGTGTGTGCGAATTGTGTGTCATTTTCAGTTTATTGTTTGTCTTGTCATGCATTGGTGATCTAACGATTTGATTTTATTTTTGGGCATTCATGCATATTTATTAACAGTTAAAAGTGCGGGAATTTAAATCTAAACTATTACAACCGGCGCGGGTCCACATCGCCAAAAAAACCGAACCCGATTTGACTGAAAGTAAAATAAAGCGAATAAATAAAAAGTGCAAGAAATAAATCTAAACTTATTACAAGGCTTTGGGGCATATACAGAGTTATTTACACAATATAAAACAAATGCGCGAAATAAAGAGATTTAACAAAATTAGGGCGTTGGACCCTTTTACAAATAATTAAAATTAATCAAGGAATCTAAAATTAAAAATTAAATGAAAAATAATGTTTTTGTGTTTTTTAGGTTTAAAAGAAAAAGAGAAAAAAATTAATTAGAATTAAAGTGCTAAACCCTAGTTTTAATGTTTTTTAAGTTTATTATGAAAAAAGATTTAATTTCTAACCTAATTAACTTCTAAACTAATTTATGTACAATTTTTGATTTATAGAAAATAAATAATAAATAATATTGTGGGAAAAAGGAAACAATTAAAAAAAGAAAATAAAAAATTAATAATTAACCTAATTCTACATTTTTTTGGATTTTTATTATGAAAAAGAATTAAAATTAACATTAAAACCTAATTAAACTAAATGAGTTACATTTTAATTTATTTAAAAAAGAATCAAAATTAATTATATTTTTTTTTGTCCTTTCTGTATTTTTAATGTTTTTATATTTTTGATTAAAAATTAATTAAATCAGAAAATAAAAACACAAGTAAATTTAAAAATAATAGAATATAAAGAAAATTAAAAAAGAAAAAAGGATAGAACCAGGGGGTGTGGATTTGAATTTGGAGGTGCAAGCCTGAAAAGCCTGGCCCATTTGCTGGCAATTTGTTGACTTTTTCCATTCAAGTGTGCGCCTGCTGACTTGATGTATGGTGCACTCTTCATCTTGGCCATGGATCTGAGGCCCTGGGACACGTGGAGGTTGAATTCTGATGGAGTATGGTGAGCGTCAGTGTGAGCGCTGCATGTGAATTGGAAATGAAAAATAACATTAAATTTTGCAAGACCTGGGACTTGAACCCAGGTCTTTGATGTCAAGCACCTAACACGTTACCACTGAGCCAGTTGTATTTCAATTAACATATAATAGTTAATAAATAATAAAAAGAATAATCAATGCATAGTGGTCAAACGCGCGCGAATTTGAACGAATCAATCACCAGCTGACACGTCTTCTTCTTCCTCGCGTGTCCTGAAACATAATCAAATAAAGCAACGGTTTTGAAGCGTTGCATTAGGTAAGCTACAAAAAAATAGCGAATAGCTCGTTTCCTTATATAAATTAGGCGCGAGTATGTCTTCTTCTTCGTCTCAAGATGCTGAGTTCAACCATGGTGGTCATGGGCCCTAATTTTTCCCCTAGGCAAAATCCCTAATTTGAGAAAGCTGTAAACCTAGAATTCGAAAATGGCAAGTTCATATTTATGGCACAAAAATGAAATTAAACGCATTGGTCAGCTTGGAAACATCATCATGAGTATGAATATGTAATTAAAAATGCAAAAGGATGCTTAGAATCAAGAACACGAATTCAAGAATTTTGTTGTACAGTTTCACTTGTAACTACCAGTTCAAGGAGTTTTGATTGATGTTATGAATTGGGACACGTTCAGAATTGTCTCAGGAAGCTATTGGTACAAAAATTTTGGCTTGAAAAGATCCCTAGCACTGATTTCAGTTTTGCATTTTATGGCCAAATTTTCAAATGTCCAATGGCCTTTTCAGCGTATCATATGGTCTCTTATGGTTAGGGTTTGACTTAGGGGTTATGCTGGAGTGGAATTGGCTTGCTAGCTCTCCTTAATTCATGCTTGTTAGAGAATTGGCCCTAGGGTTTCATCCATTAACCATTTTTCCTATTTTCTAGCCAAAACCTAGACCTAGTGTGTAAATGAACCTTGGCCTGATTTTTGAGTTGGTTCATGATACATAGAACTTGTCCAAGTTCATATGACACCATTTCATTGATTTTTAAATTTTATTTGAATTTTCAAAGAATTAAAATGAATTAAATCATCAAAAATTAAATAAAATAAAAAAGTCAACATTTGGTCTTGAAACCAACCATGGAACACGTGTGTGGCATGACAAGGATGAACAAAGTGAGAAAAATGGGGCCCTTTTGTCAAAATTGGATTTTCAAGGATAGTTGACTTTTGCCATTTCACAAAAATTTCCCAACTTCTACAAGGCATAACTTGCTCAATTTTTAAGATTTTCTCATGTTCTTGGACATTTTGGAAAGGTCTTTGAGTCCTTTAACAAATGCCTTTGGTCCCATGTCATTTTGATTTACCAATCTCAAGTTATGGCCTTTGACTTAAAGTCCCTTTTTGTTGACTTTTGAAAATGACCTATAATGTTGAAATTGATAACTTTTTGTGAGAGCATTTCTTGGACTTGAAGTATGAAGATGAGTTGTAGGAAATGTCTTTCTCTTCAAAATGAGCTTTGGATGGAATTTTTCTGATAATCCATGTGAAAGTTATGCCCTGGTCAATTTCAGTTGACTTTTTCAGCTGTCCAAATATAGCAACTTTTGCATCTTTGATGATTTCTGAGCCAAATTTTGAGAATCATGATCAAGCATTGATCAAATGATGTTTGTGGCTTCAAAATGATATGTTGACCAAAAATTTGAACTTTTGACTGTCAAATGACCATTTTGCCCCTACAGTTGACTGTAGTGCAATTTAGGGTTTTGACTGTGCAATTTTAAGCTGAATGCCTTGAAACCTGATATGAGGATACTTGACCATCTTTGTAGGCATGTGAGACTTGATTGAGCCTTTGAAAACTTTCAATTCTTGATCAGAACACAAACCCTAATTTTGACTGTATGGGAGACTGTTGCACTGCACAACCCTTGGGGAACTTTCTAGCTTGGCTTGGCAATTTCTTGAGGAATATGGGAGGGCAAATTTTGGGGTATAACAGTTGCCCCTGTTCAATCTTCTTAGACCTGAGGATGTAGATTGGCTGACGTGCCTTTCGTAATCCGAGGGTAAAAGATGATTGGACACTAGAGTGCCCGGAAATTTGCGCTCACATGTTAACAATGAGGGAATGGGCTTATAGATGCCATCTGGATGTTTGATTGTGTAAGAGATTCCTTAGCGAGAACCTGTATACCTGCAAAACAGAAAATGAGTACCTGACACGTTGCAGGGATGATTATTTCTTTAACATGAATGGTAAGAGAGCCTTGGGCGACTTTAACTTCAACTACGCTCGTTGAGAAAAATCTGGGATGTCTTCTACTGGGATAAGAATCAGGGAGATCTTATGGTCGATCTGACTGAACCAGAGAGGCCTTTGACTGGATAAGCAATCAGGAAAATCTTGGGGCGATTTAACTGAACCGGTCTAGGTCTTGAAATGTCTTCAACTGGGATAAGCATCAGGGAGATCTTAAGGTTGATCTGACTGAACCAGAGAAGGCCTTTGACTGAACTAGTCTAGGTCTTGAAATGTCTTCAAAGGGATAAGCATCAGGAAAATCTTGGGACGATTTAACTGAACCAGAGAAGGCCTTTGACTGAACCAGTCTAGGTCTTGAAATGTAGCTTGAGAACTTAACTGGATCTTCCCTGAAAGGTAAAAGTCAGTCATATGCAATGCATGATATGGATCAAGCAATGATGTTCTCAACATAAATGAGATTTGTATGATGCAGTGCGTTATGCATGCTATAATGCTGTATGTGATGTTTTATGTATGTTTTCGTCTAGGAAAATGAATCCTTGACGGGTGCCGGGAAGTCGTATCCCGGGCTGATGTCGAAGAATAGATTTTGCTTCCGCTGGGGATGATAACTGCAAGGATACCGGTAGGAGAAGATGACTCCGTTGCGGAATAAACTTGGCAAATGGAGGATTCTGCGGGGAGAAAAGATACTCTAGCGACCATGCTGGGAAGCAATACTCTGTGGGAAGAGTGATGCCTTGCTGAATGTTGATAGTAACTCTGTTAGGGATACCGTTGCTGTATTGGAAGTGTAAATTGACTTCGCTGGGGATAGGAAAGAACTACGTTGACGACGACCTTCTCTTGGTTTTTGGCTGAGGATAACCCAGTTATATCCTGTTGAGGAAATAACTCTTTAAATCAAGCCAGACGACGCGTTCGTGTCCTGTGAAGGATAAGCTTCCAGAATTTACTGGGGATAAGCTTACTGCTTGGGGAGATGAATTCCACCTTTCCTGGGGAACTTGGATGGGACTCTCCTGGGGAAGTTTTGATATGCTGGGGAAGAATGCACTGACTTGCTGTCTCACTCTCTGGGGAATTTAAGATGTCTGGTTAGGTTCTTTAGCTGAACCTACTTTGGTACCTTGGATAGAACAATTAGACTGCTCAAACAACTCTTTATTGCCCCTGTTTCTAGCGTCACCTGCAATTAATTCTTTGTTTCGTATGCAAATATTTATGAGCTAGCAAATTATTATCAATGCATATATCACAAATTGAACCTTGGACGTTCTTCGCAAAACAAAACAGAAAGAGAAAATAGTTGGCACGTTTAACTGAAAAGTATATTTGTATTGATTTTGAATAGCCCGCGAATAGGCGTTTTGTGTACAAGAGGCTGACGTCCTAGTAAGAGGAACGTCGCCGAGCAAAAGAGTTTATTACAAATTTTATACAAAAGAAAATAAAACAGCTGTGTGAAAGATGAATGATCCACTGGGTTCCAACTCTGATATCGCCTTTATACTCCGTGCGTCTCATCACTTGATGACCTTGGTTGAAGGTGAAGCTGACTGATCGATGCCGTCTTGATGTAGATACCGGATTCTGGATGCAACGTGATCCAATGAGACATAGTATTACGCTTTTATCCCTAACTTTTGCCTGGACTGCCCTTTCGGGTTTTCAGTCCACCGGGATACCCATTTTTGCCCAAGCCGCCTTTTCAGGTTTTCGACTTGCCGGGTGTACAGATTTTTTCATTTTCATCCCTTCATTTTGCCCGAACCCTTTTGGTTCGACGGGAAGCCCTAACTTTTGCCTAAGCATGTCAGCCTAGCGGGTCTTTTTTCATGCGTAGTATTTTTTAACTATGTCTGCATTGGCGGGGTGAGGAAGGTCGTCACCATCCATGTTGGTTAGTATCATTGCTCCTCCTGAGAACACATGCTTAACCACAAATGGCCCTTCGTACGTAGGGGTCCATTTGCCCCTTGGATCACTCTGAGGAAGGATAATTCGCTTGATCACCAGATCCCCGACTTGATATTCCTGTGGTCTGACCCTTTTGTTAAATGCCCTGATCATTCGCTTCTGATACGTCTGACCATGGCAGATAGCAGCAAGTCTCTTTTCGTCAATAAGGTTGAGTTGATCAAGTCGTGTCTGGATCCAATCATCTTCGTTCAGATTTGCATCCTTCATTATCCGGAGAGAAGGAATTTGTACTTCGATTGGCAAGACTGCTTCCATGCCATAAACCAGAGAGAAAGGAGTTGCCCCGGTTGACGTCCTAGCTGAAGTACGATACCCATGTAGAGCGAACGCTAACATCTCGTGCCAATCTTTATACGTTACTGTCATCTTCTGCACAATCTTCTTGATGTTTTTATTAGCTGCTTCTACAGCCCCATTCATCTTCGGTCTGTAAGGAGAAGAATTGTGGTGCTGTATCTTGAACTGTTCGCAGAGCTCAGCAATCATCTTATTATTCAGATTGGTACCGTTATCTGTAATAATCCGCTCAGGGACACCGTACCGACAGATCAGGTTTTGCCGGATGAATCGTGCCACAACAGTCTTGGTTACCGTAGCATAGGATGCTGCCTCAACCCACTTCGTAAAATAGTCAATTGCCACTAGGATGAAGCGATGTCCATTAGACGCCGTAGGTTTAATCTCACCGATCATGTCTATGCCCCACATTGCAAATGGCCAAGGCGCCGTCAGAACATTCAGGGGAACCGGAGGAACATGCACCTTGTCTGCGTAGATCTGGCATTTATGGCATGTCCTAGAATGTTGGTAGCAATCAGCTTCCATGGTGGACCAGTAATACCCTGCCCGTAGAATCTTCTTTGCCATGGTATGTCCGCTGGAGTGTGTACCAAAGGTCCCGTCATGTAGCTCTTCCATGATTCTTTCCGCTTCAATCTTATCTACACAACGCAGTAAGGTAGAATCATGGTTTCGCTTGTACAAGATGCCGTTGCTAAGAAAGAACTTGGCTGCAAACCTTCTCAGGAACTTCTTATCATTGACAGATGCTCCTTCAGGGTATTCCTGAGCTTCCAGATATCTCTTCACTTCGTGGTACCAAGGCTTCTCAGTTACCAGTTCAGTTTCGAGATCACAACAGTATGCCGGTTCGTCCCGTTTCCAAATGATGATCCGAGGAGCTTCATTATCCCATTTAACCTTGAACATTGAAGACATTGTAGCTAACGCGTCCGCCAGCTGATTCTCTTCTCTTGGAAAGTGTTCAAATGTTATCTCTGTGAAATGGGGGATCAGGGCCAACACACATTCTCGGTAAGGAATCAAGTTTGGATGTTTCGTATCCCACTCTCCTTTGATCTGATTGATCACAAGAGCGGAATCTCCGAAGACACTCAGAAATTTGATCCTCAGGTCGATCGCAGCTTGAAGACCCATAATACACGCTTCATACTCCGCCATGTTGTTGGTACAGTTGAAACACAGCCGGGCGGTGAGTGGAGTATGAGTACCTTGTGGAGATACGATTATGGCGCCGATACCATTTCCCAAAGCATTGGAGGCTCCGTCAAAGTGCATAGACCATCGGGATCCTGGTTCAGGTCCTTCATCCGGTCCGGGTATTTCACAGTCAGTTACTATCATAATGCTTTCGTCTGGAAACTCGAAGTTCATTGACTGGTAGTCATCCACAGCTTGATGTGCTAGGTGGTCTGCCAATACACTTCCCTTGATGGCTTTTTGGGTCGTGTACTGAATGTCGTATTCCGTCAAGATCATCTGCCATCTTGCAATTCTCCCAGACAGAGCAGGCTTTTCGAATATGTACTTTATAGGATCCATTTTTGAGATTAACAAGGTAGTGTGAGTCAGCATATACTGTCTCAGCCGGCGAGCAGCCCATACCAAAGCGCAGCAAGTTTTCTCAAGCAGTGAGTATCGGGTCTCACAGTCGGTAAACTTTTTGCTAAGGTAATAAATGGCATGCTCTTTTCGGCCAGACTCGTCATGCTGCCCCAGTACACACCCCATTGCATTATCAAGCACTGTCAGGTAAAGTATCAAAGGTCTCCCTTCAACTGGTGGCATAAGGATGGGTGGTTCTTGGAGATATTCTTTGATTCTGTCAAAAGCAGCCTGGCATTCATCATTCCAACGTACTACCTGATCTTTCTTCAGCAGCTTGAAGATTGGTTCACAGGTAGCAGTTAAGTGTGAGATGAACCGAGCAATGTAATTCAGACGTCCTAGAAAGCCTCTGACTTCCTTCTCTGTCTTAGGAACTGGCATTTCTTGAATGGCTTTGACCTTAGCAGGGTCCACTTGAATTCCCTTGTCACTGACCACGAAGCCTAGCAACTTCCCAGATCTTACCCCGAAGGTGCACTTGTTCGGGTTCAATCTCAGCTTGTACAGTTTCAACCGGTCGAACAACTTCTGCAGATGATCTAGGTGCTCTTCCTCAGTCTGGGACCTAGCGATCATGTCGTCCACATACACTTCTATCTCATGATGGATCATATCATGAAATAAGGTAACCATGGCACGTTGGTAGGTTGCCCCAGCATTCTTTAACCCGAACGGCATGACCTTGTAACAGAAGGTGCCCCACTGAGTAACGAAGGTAGTCTTTTCCATGTCTTCAGGTGCCATCTTGATCTGATTGTAGCCTGAAAAGCCATCCATGAAAGAGAACACTTTGTGCTGAGCTGTATTATCAACAAGGACATCAATGTGAGGTAAAGGGAAGTCATCTTTGGGGCTGGCCCTGTTCAGATCCCTGTAATCAACACACATCCTGACTTTACCGTCCTTCTTAGGTACCGGCACCACGTTAGCAACCCACTGAGGGTAAGAAGTCACTGCAAGAAACCCGGCATCAAACTGCTTCATAACCTCGGCTTTAATCTTCTCAGACATCTCTGGACGCATCCGACGAACCTTTTGCTTAACCGGAGGGAAATCTTCTTTAGTTGGTAAATGATGGACCACAATGTCGGTATCTAATCCGGGCATATCTTCGTAGGACCAGGCAAAGATTTATTTATAGTCATGCAGCATCTGAGTCAACCGTTGCTTCACGCTGAGTTCTAGGTTGGCACCAATCTTCACCTCTTTCTTGTCTTCCTCCGTGCCCAAGTTTATTATTTCCACTGGCTCTTCATGGGGTTGAATTACCCTCTCTTCCTGTTGTAACAGTCTTGCAAGTTCACCAGGCACTTCGCAATCATCTTCACCTTCGTCGGCGGCTAAGTTGATCGGATTTTCGAAGTCATAACTGGCAGTAGCAGAGTCGTTACCAGTGAGATCCAGAGTGGATTGAAACCTGTATGAGTGAGTGTGTGTGTAAATACAGCTGTTTTGCAATATGTAAAGAAAGGAAAGAAAAGGAGCGCAAAATTTGAAATGTGAAAAACGTCCAATGCTTTTATTCATGATATATGATAGTGACAAACAAAAAGCCCTCATAAATAAAACCACGGTGCCCCGGGTAAGACACCGGGCCATACAGTCTCAAATTATTGTTTATTACAAATCAAAAACAAAGAAATTCATTACTGGGGAACAAAAGTTATGGGAGTAAAATCTTTGGCAGTCCAATTAGTCAATCCACCGTCGGCCGTTGGGTAGATCCAGCCATCGAACTCTGACTCTCCCACTTCATCTTCCTCTCCAATAGCATTCACTCCATGCTGAGTGATGAGCAACGGAGGTCTTCCAATTCTTGCCTTGCGCACCGCTTTCTGAGCTTCCGTGGTGAAACCCAGCCCAAACTTGTTAGTCTTAGGAGTAAGATCAGGGAGCTTGCCCCAATTTGCACATTCACCTTTTTCGATCACAGCCCGGGCGTCCTTTAAGGAGGCCATCTTCATAGGAGAAACCTCTTCATCTTCTGCTGTTGCCAAGGTTGGTGGTACCTCCTCAAAATGTTGAAAGGGGGTTTCAATGAACTCCCCATCCATTTCCACGTATCTGAAAGAGTTGAGGTGGCTGACCATGTATTCCTCCTCCCCTTGCACTGTTACGATCCTCCCCCTGACCGGGTACTTGAGCTTCTGATGCAATGTGGAGGTCACCGCTCCAGCCTTGTGGATCCATGGGCGACCCAGCAAACAAGAATAGGACGGATGGATGTCCATCACATAAAATTTTGAATCAAATACTTGTGACCCAACCCTGATTGGGATGTCCACTTCACCATGCACCATTCTTTTGGACCCGTCAAAGGCCCGGACAACAATGCTACTTGGTTTGAGCTCTAGACCCTCACAATCCAGCCTATCCAGAGCCTTCTTGGGCAGCACATTTAATGAGGAACCTGTGTCAACCAGCACATGAGCAAGAGTAGTGCCCCTGCATTCAATGGAGACATGCAGGGCATCATTATGGTTCTTCCCCTTTGCTGTCAGATCGGCATCAGAGAAACCCAGGCCATTATCAGCAGTTAGGTTGGCCACACAATCGGTGAACTGGTCAGCAGTCGTATCTTGGGGTACGTGGGCAGTCTTTAAGAAAGCAATCAGAGCCTTTGCATGGGCCTCTGAACACAGCAGCAGTGACAACATGGAGATTTTAGAGGGGGTGTGCCCCAGCTGTTCCACAACATTGAAATCACTTTTCTTTATTATCTTGAGAATTTCTTCCATTTCCTGCTTGGAAGCCTCAACAATGGTCTTTGGTGCCTCCGTCCTGGCAGGCACATCAGCAGCAATTCCCTTGCCCCGAGTATCAGATGACTCAGCAGCAGGGGTGGATACTTGATCAGAAGGAGAAACAGGCACTCTGGCAGGTGTGAAGATCAAAGGCCTATGAATTGCTGGAGGAGCAATGTCTGGCGAGAACAGTCTTCCACTACGAGTGACCTTAGCAGGCCCGGTGATGTTGGAGACACCAGTATCAATGTTGCACTCTTGTTTCACACCCAGAACATAAACATCCGCCCCATAGTGCCATGGGACAGCCTTATCAGATTTGTAGGGTATAGGCCCCGGAACAGTAATGGTGATGGGAACATTCTTGTGAACTGACAAAACTTGTATAGGCTTCTTTGAAGGAGCCTCGGAATAGTTGTTGAAGATGGTAACGATTGACACTTCTTCAACAGGAGCAGCAGGAACAACAGTCTTTTCAAACAAAATCTCTCTATTATCTATCAGGTTTTGGATGCCTGACTTCAACAGAGAACAACCAACAGGGGAAGCAACACATAGAGGGCAACTTTCGCTACATCCCGGAAATAAACCGGCTAGCAACAGATTCCTCTTGACCATCAGCAACGGAGTAGCAACATCATCTACCGAAGCTACATACAAATTCTCCTCAACAGCATTCACTCCATGCTGGGGCATGGGAGCATTTACAACATTTGGCTTCTCGGGCGCCTCAAACTGTATCTCCTTGGCATCAATGAGGTCTTGAACTTTGTTCCTTAGGGCCCAACAGTCATCTGTGTTATGCCCCGGGCTATCAGAGTGATAAGCACAGCGAGCATTTGGATTGAACTTGGGAGATGCAGTATTGGGGAACTTTGGAGCCTCCTTGACAGTCACTAAATTGGTGGATAGCAACTGTGGCAGGATTTGTGATAAGGTCATGCTTAAACGGGTGAACTCTCTCCGGGGTCTTTCAAACTTTTGAGGATTAGTTGGCCGAGGAGCGGCAGCAGGTTTGGCAATCATTACCGCACTGACAGATTGGCGGTGTTCAGGTCGCTCTGTTCTCCGGGAGTTATATACAGCACTAGCCTCCTTTTTGAAGGGTTTCTTCTCAGTACTGGAGGAGGCAACTTTCTGTATCTTCCCTGATTTTATACCGGCCTCAATCCTTTCACCAGTCAGGATCAGATCAGTAAACCCAGCAGAGGAATTACCAATGAGATGATTGAAAAATGGACCAGACAGGGTCCCCAAGAACATATCTACCAGCTCCCGATCCGTCAACGGTGGCTGCACCCTGCCAGCCAGGTCTCTCCATTTCTGAGCATACTCCTTAAAACCTTCACCCGACCCTAGCGACATACCCTGGAGCTGGGTACGCGTAGGAGCGAGGTCGGCGTTATACTGATACTGCTTGTAAAAAGCAGTGGCCAGATCCTCCCAGTTACGAATGCTGATTCCATCTAGCTGATAGAACCAATCGAGGTGAGTCCCTGAAAGACTCTCCTGGAAGAAGTGGATCCAAAGGTTCTTGTCTGCTGTGTAAGGCTGGATCTTCCTTACATAAGAACGGAGGTGCATCTTGGGACAGGAAGCCCCATCATACTTCACGAAGGCAGGTGTTTTGAACTTGTGCGGGATCACCACTCCAGTAGATAACCCCAAGTCTCCGAAATCCAATCCAGGTACCCGTTGAACTTCCACAGCCTTTAATCTGTCTTCCAGCTGTTTGTACCGGTCTTCAGCAGGAGGGTACTGGTCGTCGTTGAAGTCTGTTTCAGTATCAGAGCCCACAGGAGTAGTGACCTCCCTTTCATGGTGACTACCTTCTGTCACAGATGGAGGAGTCCTTTCAGCTTCAACAACCAAAGTGTTCCCGAGTCTACGCCCAGTGTTAAATAGCACAGTCCTCCTCTTCTTCCTAGTCTTCTTCAACAGCATGGTCTTTAACTCTTGTTGACCCTGAGACAAGCCCTTGATCAGCTCCTGAAATTGGGCGTTTTGCGCCTGAAACTGGACGTTCTGCGCCTGAAGAGCTTTGATAGCCGCATCGGTTGATGATTCAGGAGGGTTCATGATGCTGAAATAAACAGCGAAGAACGGTAAACAACCTGAAAAAGAAGAGTATTTATGATGCACATGATGAATGATATGTGTTTATGCAATGCATTCAAGAGTTCGAAAATTCAAATTTGTTGTAGACCAAAAGGAACACACTTTATTATTAAGAAAATCATTGTTTTAATACATCAAAGCCTCATGGGCAAAAATACAAAAAGATCAAGTCACATCCAAAATATGTTGCGCATCTTCTCTGGAGCTATGTAAGTGTTGAGACTCCTTTCCTCATGCAACAGGCGGGTGAGCTCCAAAACCTTCTTTTCACTGGCATGCAAACTAGTCTCGAGAGAATTCCGCTCTTCCTTAAGCTGGATCCAGCTCTTCTGCATCTCTTCCCAGGATGTGGGCATATCAGGGTGCTGGATAACATGAGACACCTCTCCTTCCAAAGCAGGTTCTTTGATTACTGGAAGCATGTGAGGATAAGGCATTACTAGCTTCTGAGAACGGGCTCGTACCCACTTGAGGTAAGGCTCCAAAGGGATGGAGTTCCTGTGCCCCAGTGTCTTGCTGTCTATCCTACTAGGCATCCTCCAAGCTCTGATAAATCTCTGGCGAAGTCCTTGAGTATCGTTGTCGAAATCAAAAACTATGTCAGGAATCAACATGTCATGAGGACCATCCCTCCGAGCATAACCAAATTGTCTCCAAGCCAGGCATGGACTATAAGTGATACCCCCTCTGGTTCCAAGTAAAGGAACATTAGGATACTCTCCGCAACGATCAATGATAGTGACATCTTCTCTGGACCTAGGGCACCAATGTATATCTGCATGTGTAAGAGTCATCAACCGTTGTGACCATCTCAAACCCCGCTCGTTTTTCAGGACTGATTGCGGAAGGTGCGAAATAAACCACTTTCCTAGGAGAGGAGTGCAACACATAAGGACACCTCTTTTTCTCATGGTTCGAGTGTAACATGAGTGAAGGAGGTCCCCCAGCAACGTAGGTATAGGATTCCTGGACATAAAGATCTGGACATCACTGATATCAATGAGCTGGTCTGGGTTAGGGAACAACACCAAACCATAAACAAGAAGAACCACAACCTTTTCAAAAGCTTGTAAGTCAAGGGAGTTCCAACAATCATAGGCCTTTTCAAACAGAAACCTGGCTAAGAACCCTTTGATACCACTTCTAACTTCCCAATGTCCTTTGAGGTCAGATGACTGTAGGTGTAAGGCTTTAGCAATCTCTTCAAGCTTAGGTTCCTTTTCTGTACCGTTGAAGGGTAGCTGATCAAGGATAGGGATCTTCAGGAGTCGGGAGAACTCCTCCAATGTAGGTACCAACTGATAGTCCAAGAAAGTGAAACAGTGATGCAGAGGGTCAAAGAATTGGAACAGGACTTTTATCATATCTTCCTCAATGTTGGTGTTGACCAAGCTGATGAGGCTTCCATGCCTTTCACTGAATGAAGAGTTCTCAGGAATCCTGGATATAAGCTCCTTAAGCTGAGGAGGGATCCTTACAAGACTGATTGGAATTGTCTTTCTACGAACAGTTTCCATGTCCTACAAAACAAGAACAAAGATGAAAATTCGAACCCCTGAAATGGTTAGTCAATGCATATGATGCTGGATGATGTCATGATGTATGATTAAACACAGATATTTACAAAGACAAACATGTAAGGCACACAAGGCACACAAGACAGGCCCTTAAAGTTTAAGGCCAGCATGGGGTCTGGGTAGTACCCTCCTGAAGTTGGTGGGTTCAACCTGTCCTATCAAAGTAACCGGGTTCTAAGGTTCCCAATATCACGGGATTGCTTTCATTGTTCATCGTTTCGATTTAGCCACTGAACTGGCGACCGAAATATTCCAGGAAAGCAACCCTCAATTGAGTGTAGTATCGAGTATCAACCAACCTCGGACTGCACCAAAGTCAGTTATCTCACTACCCTAAAGAGGCCAAGATTGTTCAATTAAGGTTCCTAAGGTCTGTTGATGCTTCATGACACCACATGGAGGCCCCGTACTCTCCTTGACTGACTCAAGGGTTACCGGTACACACCAAAATGCCACATCAACGTAGCAGACTGCTTCAACCATGTCGGTATACCCCGCACAGTTCCCTCACAGCCTTGTTGCTACTTTCTAAAAAGGTATCCCCCAGATCCGGGTTAGGATCTATAGAACTCCCAAGACAGTCCCACAATTTTAAAGCATACAAAGAAAGCAATTGAAAACACAATGATCTTAGTCCTAAGGTACACCTCACTTTAAGTTTATCCCCAGCAGAGTCGCCAGTTCTGTGATCGGTGGATCTGGAACTGACTGTTTAACGCTGGTTCGCGAAATGTCGCGGAAGCAAGAGTCGCCACCGTCTTTTATTTTCTCCAATAGGAAAGGACAAAAGCACAGAAAAATTCCTTTAAAGAGATTGCTCTCGGTTCGGGAGGTAGGTTATAGAAAGGGAAGGTATTAGCACCCTTTCTATCCATGGTTATCCATGGGCTCTTAGGTACTTGCTCAATGTGTTTTCAAAATGTGTGCTTGCTTTTCAATGTGGGTTTCAAAAATATTCTTTGAAAAGTTTCAATTCAACTCGTACGTCAGAGTGTTTGAAGAGTTTGTTTTGAAAGTTTTTTGAAAGTGTATTGGTGTGAAAAGAGTTTTGTTTTGTTTGAAATTAGAGCAAGTACCCTTGAGAACCTACCTACCCTAAGGAATTTGTCTGTGTAAATGTCCTTTAAGGTAGTGCCATCCCACCATTGAGAGGTAGGTAGCACCACCGTTGGAGGTGTTCGGGTCAATTCGAGTTTTAGGGACGTGGCGACCACCGGAGCAATGGGAAGACACCTTAGAAGCTACCCTCATGCCAGGTTCCCGGATCATGAGGACTTACTAAGACGTCCTCTACTCGACGATCACCTTTCGAAAGGCAACAGTGAGGCGTACCCTAGGGGTGGTGTGTGCGAATTGTGTGTCATTTTCAGTTTATTGTTTGTCTTGTCATGCATTGGTGATCTAACGATTTGATTTTATTTTTGGGCATTCATGCATATTTATTAACAGTTAAAAGTGCGGGAATTTAAATCTAAACTATTACAACCGGCGCGGGTCCACATCGCCAAAAAAACCGAACCCGATTTGACTGAAAGTAAAATAAAGCGAATAAATAAAAAGTGCAAGAAATAAATCTAAACTTATTACAAGGCTTTGGGGCATATACAGAGTTATTTACACAATATAAAACAAATGCGCGAAATAAAGAGATTTAACAAAATTAGGGCGTTGGACCCTTTTACAAATAATTAAAATTAATCAAGGAATCTAAAATTAAAAATTAAATGAAAAATAATGTTTTTGTGTTTTTTAGGTTTAAAAGAAAAAGAGAAAAAAATTAATTAGAATTAAAGTGCTAAACCCTAGTTTTAATGTTTTTTAAGTTTATTATGAAAAAAGATTTAATTTCTAACCTAATTAACTTCTAAACTAATTTATGTACAATTTTTGATTTATAGAAAATAAATAATAAATAATATTGTGGGAAAAAGGAAACAATTAAAAAAAGAAAATAAAAAATTAATAATTAACCTAATTCTACATTTTTTTGGATTTTTATTATGAAAAAGAATTAAAATTAACATTAAAACCTAATTAAACTAAATGAGTTACATTTTAATTTATTTAAAAAAGAATCAAAATTAATTATATTTTTTTTTGTCCTTTCTGTATTTTTAATGTTTTTATATTTTTGATTAAAAATTAATTAAATCAGAAAATAAAAACACAAGTAAATTTAAAAATAATAGAATATAAAGAAAATTAAAAAAAGAAAAAAGGATAGAACCAGGGGGTGTGGATTTGAATTTGGAGGTGCAAGCCTGAAAAGCCTGGCCCATTTGCTGGCAATTTGTTGACTTTTTCCATTCAAGTGTGCGCCTGCTGACTTGATGTATGGTGCACTCTTCATCTTGGCCATGGATCTGAGGCCCTGGGACACGTGGAGGTTGAATTCTGATGGAGTATGGTGAGCGTCAGTGTGAGCGCTGCATGTGAATTGGAAATGAAAAATAACATTAAATTTTGCAAGACCTGGGACTTGAACCCAGGTCTTTGATGTCAAGCACCTAACACGTTACCACTGAGCCAGTTGTATTTCAATTAACATATAATAGTTAATAAATAATAAAAAGAATAATCAATGCATAGTGGTCAAACGCGCGCGAATTTGAACGAATCAATCACCAGCTGACACGTCTTCTTCTTCCTCGCGTGTCCTGAAACATAATCAAATAAAGCAACGGTTTTGAAGCGTTGCATTAGGTAAGCTACAAAAAAATAGCGAATAGCTCGTTTCCTTATATAAATTAGGCGCGAGTATGTCTTCTTCTTCGTCTCAAGATGCTGAGTTCAACCATGGTGGTCATGGGCCCTAATTTTTCCCCTAGGCAAAATCCCTAATTTGAGAAAGCTGTAAACCTAGAATTCGAAAATGGCAAGTTCATATTTATGGCACAAAAATGAAATTAAACGCATTGGTCAGCTTGGAAACATCATCATGAGTATGAATATGTAATTAAAAATGCAAAAGGATGCTTAGAATCAAGAACACGAATTCAAGAATTTTGTTGTACAGTTTCACTTGTAACTACCAGTTCAAGGAGTTTTGATTGATGTTATGAATTGGGACACGTTCAGAATTGTCTCAGGAAGCTATTGGTACAAAAATTTTGGCTTGAAAAGATCCCTAGCACTGATTTCAGTTTTGCATTTTATGGCCAAATTTTCAAATGTCCAATGGCCTTTTCAGCGTATCATATGGTCTCTTATGGTTAGGGTTTGACTTAGGGGTTATGCTGGAGTGGAATTGGCTTGCTAGCTCTCCTTAATTCATGCTTGTTAGAGAATTGGCCCTAGGGTTTCATCCATTAACCATTTTTCCTATTTTCTAGCCAAAACCTAGACCTAGTGTGTAAATGAACCTTGGCCTGATTTTTGAGTTGGTTCATGATACATAGAACTTGTCCAAGTTCATATGACACCATTTCATTGATTTTTAAATTTTATTTGAATTTTCAAAGAATTAAAATGAATTAAATCATCAAAAATTAAATAAAATAAAAAAGTCAACATTTGGTCTTGAAACCAACCATGGAACACGTGTGTGGCATGACAAGGATGAACAAAGTGAGAAAAATGGGGCCCTTTTGTCAAAATTGGATTTTCAAGGATAGTTGACTTTTGCCATTTCACAAAAATTTCCCAACTTCTACAAGGCATAACTTGCTCAATTTTTAAGATTTTCTCATGTTCTTGGACATTTTGGAAAGGTCTTTGAGTCCTTTAACAAATGCCTTTGGTCCCATGTCATTTTGATTTACCAATCTCAAGTTATGGCCTTTGACTTAAAGTCCCTTTTTGTTGACTTTTGAAAATGACCTATAATGTTGAAATTGATAACTTTTTGTGAGAGCATTTCTTGGACTTGAAGTATGAAGATGGGTTGTAGGAAATGTCTTTCTCTTCAAAATGAGCTTTGGATGGAATTTTTCTGATAATCCATGTGAAAGTTATGCCCTGGTCAATTTCAGTTGACTTTTTCAGCTGTCCAAATATAGCAACTTTTGCATCTTTGATGATTTCTGAGCCAAATTTTGAGAATCATGATCAAGCATTGATCAAATGATGTTTGTGGCTTCAAAATGATATGTTGACCAAAAATTTGAACTTTTGACTGTCAAATGACCATTTTGCCCCTACAGTTGACTGTAGTGCAATTTAGGGTTTTGACTGTGCAATTTTAAGCTGAATGCCTTGAAACCTGATATGAGGATACTTGACCATCTTTGTAGGCATGTGAGACTTGATTGAGCCTTTGAAAACTTTCAATTCTTGATCAGAACACAAACCCTAATTTTGACTGTATGGGAGACTGTTGCACTGCACAACCCTTGGGGAACTTTCTAGCTTGGCTTGGCAATTTCTTGAGGAATATGGGAGGGCAAATTTTGGGGTATAACAACTAGCATTACCGGACCCGATTCCTGTATCTTGCCAGGGTGCGTCTGAAGATTTTGAGGATCCGATTCCTGTATCTTGCCAGGGTGTATCTGTTGATGACTAGCATTACCAGACCCGATTCCTGTATCTTGCCAAGGTGCGTCTGAAGAGTTTGAGGATCCGATTCCTATATCTTGCCAGGGTGTATCTGTTGACGACTAGCGTTACTAGACCCGATTCCTGTATCTTTCCAGGGTGCGTCTGAAGAGTTTGAGGATCCGATTCCTGTATCTTTCCAGGGTGTATCTGTTGACGACTAGCATTACCGGACCCGATTCCTGTATCTTGCCAGGGTGCATCTGAAGAGTTTGTGGATTCTATTCCTGTATCTTGCCAGGGTGTATCTGTTGACGACTAGCATTACCGGACCCGATTCCTGTATCTTGCCAGGGTGCATCTGAAGAGTTTGAGGATCCGATTCCTGTATCTTTCCAGGGTGTATCTGTTGACGACTAGCATTACCAGACCCGATTCCTGTATCTTGCCAGGGTGCGTCTGAAGAGTTTGAGGATCCGATTCCTGTATCTCGCCAGGGTGTATCTGTTGACGACTAACATTACCAGACTCGATTCATGTATCTTGCCAGGGTGCGTCTGAAGAGTTCGAGGATTCGATTCCTGTATCTTCCCAGGGTGTATCTGTTGACGACTAGCATTACCAGACCCGATTCTTGTATCTTTCCAGGGTGCGTCTGAAGAGTTCGAGGATTCGATTCCTGTATCTTGCCAGGGTGTATCTGTTGACGACTAGCATTACCAGACCCGATTCCTGTATCTTGCCAGGGTGCGTCTGAAGAGTTTGAGGATCCAATTCCTGTATCTTGTCAGGGTATATCTGTTGACGACTAACATTACCAGACCTGATTCCTGTATCTTGCCAGGGTGCGTCTGAAGAGTTTGAAGATCCGATTCCTATATCTTTCCAGGGTGTATCTGTTGATGACTAGCATTACCAGACCCGATTCCTGTATCTTGCCAGGGTGCGTCTGAAGAGTTTGAAGATCCGATTCCTGTATCTCGCCAGGGTGTATCTGTTGACGACTAGCATTACCAGACCTGATTCTTGTATCTTGCCAGGGTGCGTCTGAAGAGTTTAAAGATCCGATTACTGTATCTAGCCAGGGCACATCTACGCAGAGAGTTTGAAGGCCAACTCCTGTAACAGGCCAGGTATTTATTTTTCTTTCTCAGGTACACAAGTTCTCGCTAAGGAAACTCTTACGCGATCGACACCCAGATGGCATCTATAAGCCCATCCACCTATCCATCACCTCTCAACATGGCATCTGTAAGCCCATCTTCCTATCCATCAATCTCCAAATGGCATCTATAAGCCCATTCCCCACATCATACTACTGACACTCTACAATGTGAGTGCAAATTTCTGGGCACTCTAGTGTTCAATCATCTTCTACCCTCGGATTATGAAAGGCACGCCAGCCAATCTACATCCTCAGGTCTAAGAAGATTGAACAGGGGCAACTGTTGTACCCCAAAATTTGCCCTCCCATATTCTTCAAGGTTTGCCAAGATCAAGGTTCAAAATCTCTCAAGGGTTGCACAGTCCAATTGCCTCATAACAGTCTAAATTAGGGTTTTGGTTCTGGCAAAGAAGTTGAAGTTTTCAAGAGTCCAAACAAGTCCCACATGCCTACATACATTGTCAAGCATCCATATGCCAAATTTCAAGACCCACAGCACCAGATTGCACAGTCAAAAACCCTAATTGCTGCACAGTCAACTGTAGGGGCAAAATGGTCATTTGACAGTCAAAATTCAAAATTTTTGGTCAACATCTTATTTTGAAGCCACAAACATCATTTGATCAATTCTTGATCATGATTCTCAAGGCATGGCTCAAAAGGCCTCAAGATGCAAAAGTTTCTATTTTTGGACAACTGAAAAAGTCAACTGCAAATTGACCAAGGCATAACTTCCACATGGTTTATCAGAAAAACTCCATCCAAATCTCATTTTGAAGATAATGACATTTCCTACAACTCATCTTCACACTTCAAGTCCAAGAAATGCTCTCACAAAAAGTTATCAATCTCAACATTATAGGTCATTTTCAAAAGTCAACAAAAAGGCTCTTTAAGTCAAAGACCATAACTTGAGATTGGTAAATCAAAACGACATGGGACCAAAGACATTGGTTAGAGGACTTCAAGAACTTTCCAAAATGTCCAAGAACATGATCAAAGCTTAAAAATTGAGCAAGATATTCCTTGTAGAAGTTGGGAAATTTTTGGGAATTTTGAAAAGTCAACTTTGCATAAAAGGGTTCAAAAATGCTAATGGGCCTCAATTTCTTCCATGAATAATTATCCAAAAGCTATGCACGACCCATTAAGCTAAAAGGGAGTTATTTTCTTATTTTTAATTAATTAATTGAATTTTTAATCCTATTAATTCATTTAATTAAAATTAAATATGAGAAAAATACTAAACCATGTTTTTCAAATCTTTTTGTGCAGCATATTCACCCTTTATGAATCAAATAATTCGTGCATCACTAAAAAGGAAAGATTTTATGCATTTGGCAATGGTTTCATGGCAAAAAGATTGGATTTGATATCATTGAAAACCAAATATCAAAATCATTAATGCATGGATTATGGGCCTGTTTTTCTTGACCTAATTCCATCCTCATACATAGGCAAAGCAAACCTAAGGCCATAAAACACAGAAGCTGCGCCCAGGACAAAGAACAAAACTTGCATTTTTCACAAAAAATTTGAAAACTTAAAACCTAGCTAGAGCTCGTTTCAAAGCAAAAAAGTCATTCCAATACACTCCTGACACATCCAGGAAACTATTCCAATCAAAGCCAGCCTTCCATACTCAAGGAATTGGTATAACAGAGTCTTACTTTTCTTGAAAATTTTCATAATCGTATTCCATTTTCCATGCATTATTTGTGATTTTCAATCATTGATTTGTACTAACATGAGTGTTCTGAAGCTAATGGAATGCTTTGATTGAACTAATAAGGCCTGTATAAGAATCCACCATGAACGTAGGTTAGGGTTTCAGAAACTTCAATTTGGGGTTTTGCATATATGGAAAAAGCAGGCCATGAAACTGGTACCAATGGACTCGTGACATTCAAACGAAGTTAAATCACCCATCGCGCTCTTTTTATGCTTGCCTATATTCTATTCGCTATTTTTCAGGTTTGGGGTTAGTGGGGGTTTAAAACCCCCGCTATTTACTTTTATTTACAGGTGCAAAAGGAAGACGAAGCCTATGTGTTGGAACGTGATTGAACCATTCAAAGTTTGGCGCGTTTTTTGGTTATTCCAGCATAATATTTGTTTTTCCATTATATTAACCACGTTCCATTATTCATACAAATAAACGCGTTGGTTCAATTGGCAAATGAAGTGGCATGCAGGTATTGGGACCTGGGTTCGATTCCCAGGTCCCCCATATTTCTCAATAACTTTTGTTGAAACGTGATCAGGTGCAGTTTCTACCCAATGATCCACCATACACGCATACGTGTGTGCCTGCCAAGTGTCCAGGGGCCTCAATCCAAAGGCCAGAACATGCAGCTCCACTATGAACGCTAGTCAACCATTCCTCACACGTTCCAGAAAGTCAACAAGGCCTTGGTTTCTAATGGGCCTGAATTTCCAATACACCTCCAAAAGGGCCAGATACCCCCATGGTTTGCCCATTTTAATTTTTCTTTGTTTCTTTCCTTTTTTATTCTTTTCATTTATTTTTAATTATTTTATTTTAATTCACAAAATAATTTTCATAATATAAAAAAATCAGAAATCAAAAAATAAAATATGTTTATTTAATATTTAAGTCATTAATATTTTTGTAAATAAAATTTTAATAATAAATTTAGTTTAATTTAGGGTTTTAAATTTAAATGTTTTCTTAAATAACCAAAATGTGTAAAAATTAGGTTTTTAGCATTTTTATTCTTTTGCTTAATAAATAATTTTCTTATTACCATTATTATTAATTATTAATTATTTTGTAAATACTCATGTAATTAAATAATTAGTATAAATTAGGTTAAAACTTTAATCTTTTTTCTTTAATAATTAAAAAATATTTAGAATTAGGGTTTCTTTTAATTAATTCTCTTTATTTCCATTAAATACAAAAAACATAAAAAATAACTTCTTTTCTTTATTGAATAATTAATTAATTTTTTAATTTCATTTAATTTCTTTAAAGGGTCCAACGCCCTCGCATATTCGATTCTAATTTCTTTTCGCGCGTTTGTTCTTATTTTTCGTTTTAAATATAATGTAATTGCTCAAGCCTTGTAATAGACAATTAGGAACTTATTTATTTTCCGCATTTTATTCAAAAACGGGTCTTTGTTAATTTGGAAATGTATAGACCCGCGCCTTGTAATAGCATAGGACCTTTATTTTCTGCACTTTAATTTCCGCACCTTTAAACTGCTAATCACATGAAAGAATGAATGGCCCAAATAAAATCAAAACGTAGCTCACCCAATGCATGATCAAGATAAAACATAACTGAAAATGACACACAATTCACACACCACTCTTAGGGTACGCCTCACTATTGCCTTGCCCCTCGAAACGTGGTCGTCGAGTATAGGACGTTTTAGTAAGTCCTTATGTCCATGAACATGGCATAAGGGTAGCTTCTAAGGTGTCCTACTGTTGCTCTGGTGACCATACTGTCCCTACAAACGAATTGACCCGAACACCTCCAACGGTGGTGCTACCTACCTCTCAATGGTGGGATGGTACTACCATAAGGACATTTACACAGCCTAATTCCTTAGGGTAGGTAGATGACTCATAGATACTTGCTCTAATTCAAAACAAATCAAAAAACTCTTTTCACACTGACACTTTTCAAAAAGCTTTCAAAAACAATTTTTCAAACACTCTTGAGGACTGATACAAGAGTCGATCTGAAAATTTAAACGAAACTTTTTCGAACCCACTCACACTTGAAAAGCAAACAAACATTTTGAAAACACAAATGAGCAAGTATCTAAGAGCCCATGGATAACCATGGATAGAAAGGATGCTAACATCTTCCCTTTCTATAAATCTACCTCTCGAACCGAGAGATAATCTCTTAAGGAATTTTGCTGTGCTTTTGTCCTTTCCATTTGGAGAAAATAAAAGACGGTGGCGACTCTTGCTTACCGCGACATTTCGTGAACCAGCGTTAAACAGTCAGTTCCAGATCCACCGATCACACCAGGCATATCCTCATAAGACCAAGCGAAGATATCAGAATACTCACGGAGTAGCTCAATTAATCTGGCCTTTATACTTTCTTCGAGATCTGCCCCTATCTTGACTTCTCTTCTTACCTCTTCTGTGCCAATATTCACCACCTC
This sequence comes from Vicia faba, assembly GCA_948472305.1. Lineage (NCBI taxonomy): Eukaryota > Viridiplantae > Streptophyta > Magnoliopsida > Fabales > Fabaceae > Vicia > Vicia faba. The sequence continues at coordinate 15,476 of CATIWC010000542.1, read as the reverse complement.
AATCGAATCTTGATTCGGCTGGATAACCTTCTCCTCTTGTTTTAACAATCTTGCTAATTCCTCAGGAAGACCACAATCCTCATATGCTTCTTCTTCAGCTTGATAAATAGGAGTATCAAAGTCATAATAAGCCATAGCAAGGTCGTTATCAATATAATCGGTGGTGGAAGTGCATCTGCATGAATGACATTTTGGTGTTTTTTAGTGACAGTGTGTGAAGAGAGAAACATTGTCATTCAAAATAAAAAATAAAGAAATGGAGCAAAATTTTGAATGCAAAAACGTCCTTTATTTCATGATAAACTTGAAAATAAACATGGTAGCCCTACACAAATGATTCACCACGCCTTGGGCAGAGCGTAGGAATTATGATATGATAATAAAAGAAAACAAGAAAATTACTCATCGGCGCTTGAAACTTGGATAATATCCACGGAAGTCCAATTGTTGAGTGTTTGGCCTGGAATACTCGGACGAATCTAATCTTTGATATTGTATCCATCAACCCTATCGTCGCCAACTGCATTGACGTATCCTTCTTGAGTAGCACAAGGGCGGGAAAACTTCACAGGAGTAGATAAACTAGATGCTCTGGGAGTTGCACTCTGCTGACCTGGGATAAAACCAAGGCCAAATTTATCAAATTTTGGAGTAACGTCCAGCACCTGACCCTAACCATCGGGGTTACCATTTTCCACCATAGCTCTCGCATCCTTGATAGAAGACATAACAGTTTCAGGTTTCCTTTTCTGCTCTGGAGGAGGAAAATTGACAACATGAACTGTTTCAAACGCCTGAAATGGAGTCTCATGTATCTCGCCTTCAACTTCAACATAGCGGAATGATGTCAAATGACTCACGATGTACTCTTCCTCGCCGCACACAGTTATCACCTTTCCCTCTGCAGGATACTTGAGTTTCTGATGAAAAGTAGAAGTGACTGCCCCTTCTCTATGAATCCACGACCGCCCCCAACAAACAACAATACGCTGGCTGTATATCCATCACAAAAAATGTAGCCGTGAAGGTGCGAGGACCAACCTGGATTGGTAACTACACTTCCCCAAACACTGACCTTCGAGACCCATCAAACGCCTTCACCATCAAATCACTAGGGCGCAACTCCAGTCCAGAATAATCAATCTTCATCAATGGTGACGGGCAATACATTTAAAGACGACCCTGTGTCCACCAAAACCCGGGATAATTAGTGCCCATGCACTCCATTGAAATGTGCAATGCTTTGTTATAGTCTTTCCCTTCCAGAGGAAGATCAAAATCTGTGAAGCCTAGACCATTCCCGGCAGATATGTCAGCATAAACATTCTCAAACTGATTGACTGTTATCTCATGTGGCACGAACGCATTCTTTAACAACTTCATCAAATCATTTATGAGGTTATGAATAAATCAATAGAGACAAGATAGACATCTTAGAAGGAGTATGGCTCAGATGATCAATTATGCTATAATCACTCTTTTTAATAATTCGCATTAACTCTTCAACCTCATCGAGAACTGAAGAAGATTCTCGTATCGGAATTGGTTGAGTCACATTGGATGGCGTAACCCTTGGATTACCAATCATCGCCTGCTGTTTTCCTTTTTCTCTTGTAGAAGCATCTTCCGCATATTGCACATTGGAAGGACCAAATACTCTAGCGCTTCTAGTCATTCGACCCACACCAGAAAAATTATGAACTTCCTCTTCATTACCTTCAGCACTTTCTTCCTCAGACGAACGTGTACTTACCTCCTACTTCACCCCATGGTAATAAACATCAACACCATATTTCCATGGGATGGCCTTCTCATTGATATACGGCATGGGACCAGGTACCATAATCATCAAAGGAGGTGCCCTAGATGGGGCAGGAATGCGCACAGGGGTGTAAGGAATAGATACCACAACAACATCTTCGGTAACCTTATGGTAGCATGGTTTTCTATCGAACTACAGGGAACCCTCCTTTATCATCAACTGAATACTGGCTTTTAAATCATCACAGCCCTTCGGTTTCTCTCTACACTTGGCACACTCAGAAGTACAACCCAGGAAAATAGAATTGTCAAGCAAATACTTCTTAACATAGCACAACGCAGTAGTTACTTGGTCCACATTCATGATAAAATTCAACACTTCACCATTATCATCAATCATATTAACAACACCCCCTCCATGTCTAGGCATTGGGTTCTGAGTAACATTCGGACCAGTCACTGGAGTAAACTCAATTGCCTTAGCATCTAACAAGTCTTGTATCTTGCACTTCAACACAAAGCAATTGTCTGTAGAATGACCAACTCCACCTAAATGGAATTCACATCTTGCATTAGCATCATAGTTAGGAGGAAGTCTTACGGGTGGTGGTGGCATTTTTTTCAAACCGATCAACTTCAAATTGGGCAAATGGTGGAGTGCTTCAGTAAGAGATACTGGCAAGGGATCGAATTTTCTGGGCTGTCTCTGCTGTTGATTATTATACTGACGGGGAGCATCTTGCTGTCTTTGTTGTTGAGGCACTGTATTCGGTCTCTGTTGCAGAGGAGCATTAACAGGAATAGAAACAACATTGATTTGTCAGTGTTGACGATCCTCTCTTCTTCCTCTATAAGATTAAACCACGCTTGCGTCGCCTTCCCTTTTCTTAGGGTAAGTGTTGAATGGTTTCTTACTACCTCCTGATGAGCCACTAGAACCTCCAATATGAATTTTCCCCAATTTCAAACCTACCTCAATTCATTCACCAGCCATAACCAAGTCTGCAAATCTTGCCGAGGTACTTCCTATCATGTTCTCATAGAACGGCCCTTGCAGGGCACTCATAAACATATCGATGAGTTCTCTCTCCATGAGTGGAGGTTGAACCCTCGCAGCCAACTCACACCACTTCTGAGCGTATTCCTTGAAAGATTCTCTTGGTCCCAGTGACAAATTCTGTAACTGAGTGCTATTAGGCGCCATATCCATATTGTTCTGATAATGTTTGACAAAAGCCCGAGCAAGATCATTCCAACAAAGAATATGAGTTTTCTCCAACTTCATGTACCACTCCAGGGATGCCCCAGATAGGCTATCCTAGAAAAAGTGAATCAAAAGCCCCTGATCCTCAGTATGCACCGACATCTTTAGGAAATAAGCAGTTGCATGAGTAACAAGACATGACGTTCCGTTGTACTTTTCAAATACAGGAGGCTTGAACTTTGGAGGAACTTTCACCCCAGACACCAACCCGAGATCATTAGAATCCATACCAAGGACTCCTTGCCCTTCCACAGCCTTCAAACGTTCTTCCAATAACCGATACTTCCTATCCTCAACCTGAACTTCCGGCTCTGAACACCGAACAGAAAACTGATCTTCATCCTTATCAAAGTCATAATCCTGCTCCTGATAGCCCCTTACACCGCCCTGATTATCTCTTCTATTCCCCATAAGACGAGGTCCTGGAGACGGGGGAAACTGCCCTACGTTGCATACAAAAGGGTTTCCAAGAATCCCGTGAAAATTTCCAGCAGGCTGATCTTGCACATCCCCAAATCCTATAGAAATGTCCTGATAGAGACATTGATTTCCACCATCCCATGGATAGCGGTGCTGGTTGTTAACAGTGGCATCCAGTTCCTCTTGTCGGAGATTCACATTGGTGATGACCTCCATGAACTGGGTCATCTGAGTAACCATCTGGGCCCTCATTTCAGCGAGTTCAGTTTAAACTTGTTCCATTTGTTTCTGCTGAAATACCGATGAGTAGTCGTCTTGAATTCTGAATAAGAAAAGCAGAAGAATAAGAATACCGTCTTGAGATAACCTGTAATGTTATGAGATGCATGATGTGTATGATATGTTTGTCATTTCCTGGTATTCAAGAGTCCTTTTATGCATCAATCACGAAGTGCAACCAAAGATAATCAAGCATACAATCAATGGAAAAAAGGACAATAAGACAAACACTTCAATTATTTACAAACAAAAAAAAACGATGTTCAAGTGACTTCGAACATTTAAGAGTGTAGCGATAAACAACAAAATACATGTTTCAAAGTAAACTTAACAAAAAAACTTAATAATAAAACAAACAAATGGTCCCTTCCAACAATCCCGGGGGTGACCAAATACACCAAAGGTAAGTAACAAAATTAAATCTCCGGAACAAGACACGCTTCAAGGTGTTGACAATACTCTTCAAGCCTGGCTTTCTCCTTCAAAAGTTGTGATGTGACTACTTTACTTTCTTGAAACCGATCCTATGTAATACGCCTCTGGGCTACTTCCTTCTTAAGCTGAGCATCTTTGTCTTTGAGCTGTTTCTCTGTGTTTTGAATCTTCTTCCTGTAGCTCTTCTCATATTCCTGAAGCTTTTGGAACTCTTGTTAGGTCTAACTCAACTCTTCTTCCATTTTGGCATGAGAACTCTTCCTAAAACTGGTTGCATCAGAAGTTTCCCCTTGAGCTTCTTTGAGTTTGCGAGCTAAGTCGGCCCTTTCTTGATCTACCCAATAAAGTTTCATCCCTGCCTCACGTTCTTTTGCACGAAGTTGAATGTTCTCAACATGAACTTGGGTGAACACCTCGGTAGGCACCGTGTTACTCAGAACAGTAGGGGGTTGCTCACATATAGGAGTTGCCCTTGCAAATGGTAACCGTAAAATCTTAACCCTGGCTCTAATCCATTCCAAGTAAGGAACCCTAGAAATAGTAACCTTCTTGCCCAAAGTAGTTCTATCCTTCTTGTGAATTCCCTTCCAAGCACTTGTCACTCTTTTCAACATCACATGATCACTTCCTCTAACAAAATACACTGACTCAGACACCTCCTTAACCTTCGGCGGTCCATCCATTGCATATCCCAATTGACGATAAGCGAGCACAGGATTATAGTTGATACACCCTTTAGTTCCTATGACGGGAACATTAGGGAAATCTCCACAGCTAGTGATAATACTTCGTACCTCCCCCATGTCATAATTCCACTGGATATCAAATGAAGTAAGGTTGACAAGTCTTGATGACCATCAGAGAGAATGTCTGCTATCCACGAAAGGGCCATTTACCGGTAGGTGCAACTTAAACCATTGATACAACATTGAATGACATAAACTTACATTACCTCCTTTTCCATGCCTGAAAGGAATGGTGTAAAGAGTATCTTCCAAGAGTGTCGGTACCGGGTTCTTATTTCTAAAAACACAAATAGTCGCCAAATCCACAAAATTTCTCTTGCGAGGGAAGAGGATAATCCCGTATATCATGAGAGCAAACAAAGTGTTGAAGTCACTCCAATTCCCTTTCTTTTCCCAGTCTTCAGCTTTCTTCACTAAGAAATCCAAATAAAACCCTTTAGTATCCTCACTTGATTTCCAATTATCTTTCACCTCTTTCCAACTCAAATGAAGAATTTCAGCAATAACTTCAAACTTCAGCTTCTCCGGCACTTGGACAAAAGGAACTTCATCGGACAACTTGATATTAAGTAGATGCGCATTGTGATACGGTGGGAGAACTGACTTGAGATTTTGCGTTTGTGTTTGCAAATGTTTCGGTTTAGCAAGAGTCGCCACCGACTTTTTATTTTATCTAAAGGAAAGGTCAAAAAGCACAGGAAAGACCTTTGAGATGTTATCTTGGGTTCGGGGGGTAGATTATGAAAAGGGAAGGTGCTAGCACCCTTTTCATCCATGGTTATCCATGGGCTCTTAGTTACTTGTTTAGATCACTTGCTTTGCTTTTTCAATTGTTTGAAATGGTGCTTTGTGTGTGGTTTTGAAAGTATTTTGAAAAGAGGCCTTTGTTTTGGCAACCTTTGTAATGATTCTTGTTTGAATATATAAAAAGTTGTTTGTCTTTTGAAAAATGTTTCAATGTTTGAAAGTTTGTTTTGGGAAAATGTTTTGAAATTGTGTGTGTTTTTGAAATTAGCAAGGATGTTTGCAAATTGATCAAGTAACTAGGAGTTGTCTACCCTACTGAAAGATCTTTCCTACACATTTTTAACCCTTTTACATTGTTGTTTTACCATTGTATTTGGTAAACAACCTTGTACTTGGATGTTAAACGGGACGGGCGTGGGTCATCGTATGACCAAGATAACAATTGTGCCAAGTATCTTTAGCAAGTTTTTGAGGGACTAGATCACTTTTGTTTAGGCAACCAAGATAGCGTCATCGAGAGACTATGATCTTTTGTTTTGTTTTGTTTTGCCAAGATACCTAGCATGCATACCATGGCCATGTTTTTTTAAGGCAACAAGTGGATGAAACCCTAGGGGTGCTTGTGTGTATTGTGTTGTCATTTTTCATGCATTTTTGTCTTGTGTTTAGTCATGTTATTTGTTTGATTTTGGTCTTTCGCATACAAACCCTAATTTTTACTATCATGGTATATGAAAGCGATAAATGCGTAAAATAAATCTAAGCTATTACAACATTAATATGGGAAGGGGGATACAAGTTTAATAGGGGATATTGCTCAAAATAAAACCCTAAAACTATTATTACAACCAAATTGAAATATTGCACAAATAAATAAATAGACAAATATTTAAATGTACAATTAAATATAAATATGCAAAATGTTTTTGTGTTTGTTTTTTATGTATGTAAAAATGGATTTGTTTATGTCTAAAAATAAGAAAAATATTAATGATTATTTTTTTAAAGGGTGGGAATCCTAATTTTTTTGTTTAAGAAAATACATATTCTAATTATTTATTTATTCATTTATGTACAAAAATAAATAAATAAAAATATATATAAAAATGTTAAAAAATAATATTTTAAGTGTATAATATAATAAAATAAAAATATGTAAGTATTTAATATTTTATTACAATTTTGTTTAGAAAAATAAAGTAATATTAACCTAATAATTATTTATTATGCAAATAAAAATAAAATAAAAATATGATAAAATGCCAAAAAATAAAGAAAATATTTTTTGTGTTTTTAAATGTTCAAGAAAAAATAATAAAGTCAGAAAATAAAAAAAGAAATGAAAAATATGAAAAAAATAAAGAAATGGGCCAAGGGGGTGCAAAAAGCAGGATGGGGATGTCAAAAGCAAGGCAGGCCAGGCCCAACACAAGTTGCCTTCGTCCCTGACCTTGAGACAAAGAAAACGCGCGCGCCATGTTCGAATCTAGAACTCCTGCATACGTGCTCAAAAACAAAAAACTTGCAACATGGAAGTTATAGCTCATGATCACACGATTCTAACCATATAAAAAACTTGATCTAACTCTCAAAGACCAAAGAGAATTTCAGTGCCCCTAATTTATGACCTAATTTTTTCAGCAACTTCAACACCCAAATTCTCCTAGCTCAGTTAACATAAATGAATTCTATGCATATGTACAGTTCAAGGACATTAAGGGCTACATTTTTGCTTCACAAACCTAAGCCTAATGATTCCTAAATAAGGAGATAGAAGTTTAAGAAATACCTGTTTCAGACAAGTTTGGATACGGTAATGTAGGAGTTTTGGATGAGGCCTGAAGGTCGTGTTAGCTTGCCTGAAGTTCACTCAACCTTCCCCAATGCTTGGCTTGCTTTGAACTTGCCTGAATGTGCTTGTAGAACTCAACCTGCAAAGCTTCAAAGTAAAAATGGTAAAGTGTGAAAATGGAGTTATAGTGGCTGGACAGGTGCTTAGATAGTTTAGGTGTATTGTTTAGAAAGTGTTTGAAGTGGTTTGGGACAAAACGCACGAGGCAATGTGAAGATGGCTTGAGTTCTGCAGGGCCTGCCCTGTTTTGGGAAGAAATGGAGTGTTTTGATGTTTTAGGGTGTTTGAGAGGCTTGTAGCTCGTGTTTCTGGACTTAGACAATGTGTTGAACTTGTTTGAAATGTGCACAAGACTTGGTTTTATCAGATTACAAAGTTATCTCACTTTTGCAAGCTTTCTTGTTTTTGAAGCAAAAGGTGAGTTGACAATGCCAAATGTTGTACTTGCTAGCTCAAAGCCTGAACATGGTTGGTATACTTTTCCTGATATTTGTGGAGTTGGTTTGGTGCAAATGATTGGGTTCACAACTCAAGAGAAACAAAATTGCATAAAGTGAACTTTATGGAAATGGCATTGTTATCTTTTTGCCAAAAATGGATTAATTCAATGTGTAATGTTCTAAAGCTCAGAACAAAGCCTATAACCAATGTGTTTGCATTTTATTTATGAGTGTAGAAAGGGTTAGAACCTGCAAACCAAGTACAAGCAAGGTTTGGACAGATTTGCAAGTTGTAGCATGGTGTAAAATGCCTTGGACAAAAGTGATGATTTGCCATTTTCAAACTTTTGATTCTCCCTAACCATGAATGATCTGGAAGAGTTCTTGGACATTTTGGAAAGCTTGTAACATGCTCTACAATACATCTTTGAAATTCATTTTGAGATTCCACTTGGAACTATGTGAAACATTTCCATGAAGATAGGTCAAAATCCTGCCTAAACTAGGGCAAAATTTCACTAAATTAAAAGTTTGATGGACCCTTATTCACAAAATCATAACTTGAGATCCAAGCATATTTTTGGAAAACTTTGTGCATAAAAGTTGTAGATTTTGTGGAGGACTACAGCTTTCATGTTGGACGTTTTCTTTGAATCCAATTGCATCATGGTGAAAAAGTTGGGCAAAGTTGGAAAAAAATAAGAAATTTTCATAACTTAGAAAATTTCTAAGTTTCCATTTTAAACCCTAATTTTCAAAATTAGGTTTCTTGGTGAACAAGTTTCATTTTTTGACACATCTTGATGAAAAATGACTCTTGGCACTTGGTTTTGACCAAAAAGTCAATGTTTGACTTTTCAGTGTATAGTTGATTTTTGATCAGTTGACTGAAAAATTCATCTGTCAATCCAATGCATTTGAGATCTTTTGAACCTTGTGATTAGGTAAAGATGATGCCATTGAGTCCTTTAGACCATGATGAACCCAATTTTCCATTGGCTTGGTTAAAAATCAGAAATTGCCCTTCTATAGTCAAAACCCTAAAAATGACCATTTTGCCCTTTTGATGATCTGATCAAATTTCTTGAGGAGTTGTGGTCCAAACTTGATCAAATGGTTCATATGAGCCTATAATGTTGATGCGGATCAAAAATTATGAGGTTTGACTGTAAATTGGCCACAATTGACTTTTTCCCTAATACAGCTGATTTTTAGGTCAACTGTCCAATTGACTGGGCAAAAATTTGATTCAAGGCTTGAAACTTGGTATGAGCAATCTTAGAGGTCCAACATGAAGTATGAAAGTCACATGAGGCATTTGAAGTCCAAAAATCCTTGTGAAAACTCAAACCATAATTTCAGGTCATTAGTGCAAGGAGATGTCGTGAGCAGAGCAAACCCTAATTTTGTCCTGAGTCCAAAGAGTCTTGTGGGGAAAATATTGATAAAATGAGAGGGCAAATTTTGGGGTGCAACATGCATACTCTTCTGGTGTGGGAACCAGTTGATAATCTTGAAAAGTAAAACACCGTAATTCCTTGTCATAGAACTGGAAGAGGGTGATCAAACCATTGGGTCAACTGGAGTGTTAAGGATTAGTAACAAATTGACATAATTTTTGTTGAAATTATTCAGAACATCACCCTTCAGATAAGAACTCAACCTCTTCAATTCGGACACATCAATGGTAGGAATCTGATAAGCGAATGTATACATGTTGGGCTCTTTAACACAAACTGAATCAAACGCATATGACGGGTGGCCAGCCATGACAGGATCAAAGTTTCACACTGGATCATGGTTGGACCATTACAAAACAGCACCACTCAAGATCAAAAGAAAATCCCAAAGCTTCAAAACTATCATGGGAACCTGAGTCACCTTCACAACACAAAGTCACCAATAGTACTTGTACCTGTAAGAAAAGTTTTTTCCGCCCCTCTCACGGGTGTAGTCTAGGTCAAGGTAAGGTTAAAAGCCAAATTAGAGTACGAGAGCTCGACTATCGGTATCATCATACGATAACACCTATCTGAACTACCTCTGAAGTCATGGGTCTCATGGTTAGGTCTACAAAGTATCCGCCTCATAGCTGCCATGGCCACTCTATTCCTAGTTCCTACGGAATTCACTCATAGCCTGGGTATGAGGCCTTTTAACTCATGGAATAACCCACCCACCAGGAAATCCAGAATCCTAACAGTCCAGCCAAATCCAGTATGCAGAAAGTAAAGCGCACATAGGAGGCAATGCAAACAGATAAATATGCAAAGCGATAAAATAAACACCCAAAAAGAAAACAAACAAGAGCTAGGATCGACTCCTGGATCGACCAGTAAAAGGTCAATCTGTCCCCAGTGAAGTCGCCATCTGAAACCACCCGGCCGAAACTGTCATCTGGATGTAATGAAACATCAATGAAGTCGCCACCGAACGTCTTTTATCCCGCTGAAAGGGAAAGGTGAACATCGAGAAAATCTGAAAAAGGAGAAATCACGGTCTTTCGACCGAGAGATCGGGTAAGGGAGTCTGTTACGCAAGGGGAAGGTGTTAGCACCCCATGCGCCTGTAGTACTCTACGGTATCCACTCTTGTTGTCTAATCTAATGGGTGTGGTCAAATCCTATGTTTATGGCTTAAAGCTGAAAAGGGAATGCATGCGAGTAAAAGAAAACAATGTAGGGAAAATAAAAGTTATGCTCGATTGGGCCCAACCCCAATGCCTACGTATCCCTTTTAAGGAATCAGAGCAGTCGTAGTTCGGCTCGTATATTTTGGTTGGTTTGTGTTTTTTAATTAAGACAACAAAAACAGTCAAGATGGCAAAACATCAAATGCAACAAGAACTAAATGAGATGGTAAAACATCGGCTAAATAATAACATAGTAACATGTCAAAGATGGAGAAACATCAAATGATAAAACATCACACCTAACAACGACATTGAGCGTCAAAGTAGGATAACCAACATGTGCGATGGTGAAACATCGGCTAAAAGATAACAAAGATATCATGGCAAAGATGGTGAGACATCAATAAAACGAATTACAAAACATCACACCTAACAATGATATTGAGAATCAAAGTAGGATGACAAACATGTGCGATGGCGAAACATCGGATTCAAACAAATAGGCGATGGAGAAACATTGGCTAAAAGGTAACAAGGTATCATGGCAAAGATGGCGAAACATCAATAAAACTGATGACAAAACATCACACCTAACAATGATATTGAGAATCAAAGTAGGATAACAAATATGTGCGATGGCGAAACATCAGCTTCAAACAAGTGTGCGATGGCGAAGCATCGGCTAAAAGATAATAAGATATCATGGCAAAGATGGCGAAACATCACTAAAATGGATGAAAAAACATCACACCTAACAATGATATTGAGAATCAAAGTAGGATAACAAACATGTGTGATGGAGAAACATCGGCTTCAAACAAGTGTGCGATGGCGAAACATCGGCTAAACCAGCTTTAAAAACAAAGCCAAGAGGCACACAAACAAATAAGATTGATTTGTACCTTTTACTTTGAAGAAGGGTTTGAGTTTATTAGATGTGTTTTATGATTTGCCAAGAAAGCAATTTTTGTTTTAAGATGCATAATGCAAATGAAGGAAAAACAACTAAAGGAGACTAGCCTAGCACTATCCCTAGTGTTATCATACAATGATTGACCCTAAGGTTGAGGATAAAGGAAATTCCTACCCTATGTTAGCATACATGGATTCCTACCTTAGTTAACATGTTAAAGGAAGCTTAACAAAACTATCCTATAGGGAACATGAAATGAGAGCGAATTCGTGATCTCAATTTCTAAATTGAGTGACTCATCGATCAACAATTAAAGAAGAAAACAATAAACATCCTATAGGGAACACGCACTGAGAGCGAAGTCGTGATCTCAATTTCTAAATTGAGTGACTCATTGATCAAAAATTAAAGAAGAAAAACAATAAACATCCTATAGGCAACATGAACTGAGAGCGAAGTCGTGATCTAAATTTCTAAATTGAGTGACTCATCGATCAACAAATGAAGAAACAAACACAACACATGTATCAAACAAAAAAAAAGAGGGCCTCCTGACATATATCATCAATAGAGGTCTCATCATGCAACATAGCACTATGAAAATAGAAGAAAGGAAATAGTGCAATACCAAATGGATAACTATCCGTAGCAACTGAGCAAGAATAAAAGAAACCCAGAGAACTTCAAGCAAGCTGGCATCAGCAGACAATTCAAGTCAGAAATTACGCCATCAGGATGTAAGTATTGAGATTTTCAGATATGAACAGATCCCATGGGCAATGTATAGCATTTATAGTCACATATATATCCCATGTGCGAGGTACTTTGAGAAAAGTTTTCCATTTTTGACTTGAGGCTACTGTGTTTCACTTTATTTGTGGAACACAATTTATTATATTGTCACTACTCTTGTGCTTGGAATATTTGATAGTCTATGCAGGATATATATATATATATATATATATATATATATATATATATATATATATATATATATATATATATATATATATATATATATATATATATATATATATATATATATATATATATATATATATATATATATATATATATATAGAATGATGACTCACATAAGGGATGGATGATGATACCATAATGAAGTGAGGAAACATGATAGCAACTTATCAAAACATTAGACATGATAGACAAAAAGAAACAGGCACATGCACAATTTGGTCAAAAATTAGAGGAATGTTGCTCCTTTCTATCACCATGTTGAGTTGACAATTAAATATCAATCAAGGATCATGGGAGCTTGGGAAGAATACAATCAAAGACCATGAAGGTCAGTAGCAACCACAATTCAATCATGCATAATTAATTCATCACAGCTCACAAGCATAATAGAAGAGGAACCCCACTCAATGCATCAAAAGGTTCAATCATTCAAACCTAGGGAATTAAGTGAAATGACTTGAGTTTATTTGGATAAAAATATCCAACATGATCATTAGGTTCCCAATTATAGGTCTCACTCAAGTTCATTGGCCATCAAGCAAATTGCAACAAGATATGCAACATTAATTGGGTACCTTCACTTCAAAAATACATAAAAAATAGAAAAGGATTTCAATAATTCAAACCAAAAATTTCTTAGCATCTTTGAAGTGTGTAGAAGTCATAAAGAAAGTCTTAAGTCCATTAATGGTTGAGGAGGGGATCAAATGAGGTCCAAAGTTCAAAACTAGTTGGCCAAACTATCAAAACTAGACAAGTTTTCAAAATAATTCATAGAAAAATATCAAACAAAGTCAAATAATTCAAGAAAAAATGGTTTTCAGATCCTCAATACATTCAGGAACCATAAACAAGACCTAAATTCCATTGAAAATCCAGGGCATAATGGTTTTGAAAATGAAACTTGCAATGTAAGTTACAAAACCCTAATTGTTTGAATTTTAATCTTAAATATTAATTAGGTAAGATCAAAATTCAAACAATTCAAACTAAGATCATGCAAACCACAAGGAAACTCTAAATGTCAGAATACATATTTTTTCACATTTTTTGAATTAAAGAAAAGTCAAAAATTAAATTAAATTCAAACAATTAATCAATTAAACAAATAATCACATCTCAAAAGAAAATTTTAATCAAAATTCAGAAAAATATCCAACCAAAATTATACTCAAATATTAGAATTAAAAACACACATCCCTGATTTTTTGTGGAATTTTTGAATTAAAGGAAATATTAAAATAAAATCAAACAACCAATTAAACAATTAAACAATTAAACTATTATTAAGTGACAAAAATGCAAACCCTAGCCAAAAGTCACAAAAAGGTCAAAATAAAATTATATTCAGACTCTATGATTAAAAACAAGCTTATGTGATTTTTTTGAGGATTTTTGGATTAAAGGAAGTATTAAAATAAAAATTATGAAGCAAACATTTAAAATAAACTTCTCAAATTAAATTTCTGATCAAAAATAGAAAAAATGCTAAACCAAAATCAGAATCAATTTCTAAATTGTTTTATGAGTCCAAAACATTTTTTGTGGAATTTTTTGATCAAAAGAACTATTAAAATAAAAATAATATTTCAACAAACAATTAATTAAACTTATGAAATTTTAAACCAATCAAAACATTTTTAGAAAATTCCAAAACAAATATGAAAAATACTATAAATTATTATTAGCCTATGGAAATTTTTCATGATTTTTGAAAATGCTTTGATCACAAAATAAAATCAGAATAAGTCAATTAAAAACAAAAATATGAAAAATTGTATTAAAAATCACATGGACCAATCAGATCCAGCCACACCATCATCTTCTTCATCAAGACAAGCCCTAACGCGCGTTTTCTCAGTTTCAAACACTTATGTTCTACTTGCAATTTCTGCCTCGTTCCTCCACCAAAATTAATGATTCAAATCACAAATCAAAGTTCAAACTATCAACTACATCATGCTTTTTAAAAAATTCAAAATGATCGATCATAGAAGTAGAAATCAGAGCAAGAAAATTGAAAAATCATTAAATCGTGAAAAAACCATAAGTTCACCAAATCGCATATGCTTCAAAATCAAACAAGTTTATACATCAAATGTAAGATCTGGCCAGCTATAAACATAATCACATGCTTTAAATCACATGAAACAAGCAAAATTATGAAGAATCAAGATCTGAAAATACCTTTCGAGTTGAGAAATAAACTCAACTATGGCCTCTGAAATAAAGTGAAAAACCTTGTCCCTTGCTTCTAATGCTCCAAGGAGGTGAAAATGGTCATGAATCGAGCTCTGGAATGGAGAATAAAGAAGCTTCGAAGCAGAAAACTTTTTTGAGAGAGAGAGATAGCAGCTTCTGATTTTTTGAGAGAATGAATGTGTGCCTTGAAAGAGAGTGAAATATGCCTTATATAGAGTGACTGCTGAGGGTAAAAAGGTCTTTGAAGAACCCAAGACCGTTAGAAGTAGAATTGCCAAAAAATAGAAAAATGAAGAGAGTGATCATGGTGATGCGTTTTGCTTCTGTTACGCCCAGCCTATAAGTCGTTTTCGTGATGTCATGCTGAGTGGAGTTTTGAGCAAAGAATGTGCATTTGGTAAGCTGGCTATGCTGATCACGTGAGGGGAAAAAATAAGAGAGGAGGGACTTGCCATTTTGGCCAGGCATGAATAAAGGGGGGTCATGAACATGGTGTGACTCGGCTTGGCTTGTTTTGGCAAACAAAGAGTGTAAACTTCATGTTAAACACATGTTGAATGCTACCTGACATCAATCAAAACAAAATTATGAAAATTCTGCAACATGACCATGGTTGTCCACAATTCTGGCCAGCTGACTTTATGCTTAGGCCATTTGAAATTCCTTCGTGCGTTTTGGATGCTTGAGGGGCCTTTCAAGACTCTCATCATATAGAACATCATAGGGCCTTGAATTTTTCAAATTGAGGCTGACTTGATTGAGAAATGATGTTGAGAACTTTAGGCAAAAGTGTGATTTGGCTTG